>JASDQU010586144.1:12868-38730 GCA_032191745.1 Picea mariana | reverse complement strand
ATGTCTTGACTTGTAATGGATTGCCCTTTGTTGTATGTGTTTTACATTTATGTGATTGCAATAATTCCCCTACGTTTTGCATTTACCTGAAGACAATAATACCCATGCGTTTTACATTTACCTGACTGCAATAATGCCCCTACGTTTTACATTTACCTGACAACGATAATACCCCCGTGTTTTTACATTTACTTGACAACGATAATAATTGGCATTATTGTTTCTGGACATCGTTCCTCATTTATTAATTAGCAATAATAATCATGGTTGTTGGATATCGTTTAATAATAGCATCAAACTGCATTGAATGGCTCTGAAATGATATTTAATTATGAACATGTAGATAGCATTAAATCTCATTGAATAACATCGAGGTGACAATTATTTATAAGCAACATAATAGCATCAAATTTGCATTTAATAGATGGACATGACATTTAATTATAAACAAGAATATATCATTAACGTGGCATTGAATAGCGTCAAATGGATTTTATTTATAATTACATAACAACATTAAATCGCATAAATTTGCATTGAAATGACACTCATTTATAGACATCGATCTCATTAAGGTTTATCCCTTTTTAGACAACAATGTCGATTATTCTATAAGCAACGTGGATCACCTTTAAAATGTTAAGTAGTTCCCTTATTTTAATGGACAATTTATAATTGTTGATAAGCATATTTGATTTGGTTAAGTGCCTTTCTTAGTGCGCATTATAATAACTTTATGACATTAGTAGCTTGGTAACAGTTCGACCTTCACACTTAGACATCTTTCTTATCATTTAATGGATGGGTTGTTGGTGGAGTCAGGTATTAGCTTGAGCCCTTCCTTTTGATTGTCATCATCCTGTGTCTTATCGACCTGTTGTTTGGGGTGTGGGTGTAGTCTTCTTGTCAGTTGTTAGGCTCCTAGTGCGTGGATTTTTCCTGAGTCCTTGGTCCAGATAGGTTATGTTGCGCCAGGGTTATCACCGCACCTATCACCTCAGGACAACATGAGTCCTGATGAGGGGATCATGGCGCACCATATTGGATAGAGGCGAATGATATCGTGGCCGGAGTCTGTGCTTCCCGTGTGAGTGTTGTTGATCGTTGTAAGTTGTTGTTAGCGCTTGAGTTGTAACGCCTCCATGCATTTGGTTCATGCTCCTTGAGGTTCTATTCATTGATCGTCAAGGTCATTGCGTCGAGAGGGGGATGTTGTCCCTTAGCTTGTAGGCGTGGTCATGTTTGCGTCGGGCGAGTAGTTGTATCTCCTTGTTGTTCTACACATGTTTCACCCAGCTACTCTTGTGCCAGTGCGTGGAGTCATAGTTGTCTGTTGCCTGTTCGGCAAGTGTGGTGCTCACCATCATGTGTGTTGTCTAGTTGTAATTGTTGTTTTCATCTTGGTTATAAAAAATAAAAAATTCACACTTTTTGCTTCACTTGTAGTCGTAATGATGGGGTCGTTACACCTCCCTCGTCCATGGCCACATGCATGGCAAGGCCCAAATCATTTTTGTCGCCAACCCCTATAGCATCTTCTCCTCCATCCCCTGAGTCACCTCTGTTTCCTTCTGCTGCGGCTTCGCCTTCTCCTGGTGTAGAGTGGTAAACCCCCTGCAGAGTGGAGAGCATTTGCAGGAGCGTTGAGGCCTTTCCATCCATGATTTCCAGTCGAAACTGGAGGTCGTCTAGGCCTTGTCGCAGCTCAAAGACTAGACCTTGCAGAATAATGATGTTGTCCTGCAATTGTGAGTCTGGTACTTAGTCGAAAAAGGAGTGAGGCCCTGGTTGTGGCCCCAGGAGATTTGGTGTCAGTCCCAAGTGAGGCTGACTGGAAGAGTTCTCTTGCTGGTCAGGTGCGCTCGCCAGTGAGTTTGGTGGGACTGTAGGAGGTGGTAACGAGGATAAGGCTAGGTCGAAAGAGGGCCCTGGGTGAAAACCCAGTGAATTGTCATAGAGGGAAAGCCATTCCAACCGAGTAGTGGAGGGCGAGGAGAGGACCGGGAGGTCACTAGGACCTTGTCGTGACTATGACGGAGAGGAGTGCAAGGAATATGAAGTAGGTGATGAGTTAGGGGATGGTGCAAGCGGTGGTCTGAGAGCCACTTTCGACCAGCTTGGCTGCCAGGACGAGCCACGCCTTGATTATCCTCTTTGCCTTGGCATTCTGGTGGTGCTGAGGGGGAATGAAGGTGCAGGGAGGATGCACAGGTAATCGAGGTGTAGCTGGAAGCAATGCAGGTTGCAGGGGAGCTCAGCGAAGGGAGGGAACCTCTGCAAATGAAACTAGCAGGGGGCATGGCGTCGAGGCAACTGAAGGAGGCAAAGGCACATGCACAGAGTAAATTCGAATTCATGGCGTTGTGCCATCGAAAAGACAGCAAGCTGAGGCTAGGCGCACCGAGAGTAATGGTGTCTGGGCCATCGCGAGCTAGGCTTAAATGCATGAGGGTGGCGGGATGGTGTGCCACGCTCCTGTCACATGGCCATCGCCATGTTGGTTGTTTCGCGCCCCCTCTGGATGACATTTGTCCCGCACTAGCACCCCATCCGAGGGTTCACATTCCAATTTTTAATTGTCTACACATTCTTTCTTATATCTTAGGTTTTCTGGGTAAATATTTTATGAGTTGTCGTATGATGAATGTCGAACAATGGACTTCATATGTTGTTCTGAAAGAGAATGAGACGTACCCAGGAGAGATAATTGTTGGTTCTAAATTCTAGACAATGCTACGAAAGTATCCTGAATTCGAAATGCTAAAAAATTATCGTCGATCATGCGGTGCGTCGAATACAAATTCTAAATTGCCGAATACAATTGTGAGCTATGCCATATTGGTAGGTTAGGCATTTCGTTTCCTCATTCAATTCACTACAAGGCGGATCCACCATGCCAGCGAGAGCGGATCCGATGGATTTGGCGAATCTCATGGGGTGAATAACCATACACATCGATTGAATACCGAAGATGAGGGGACGAGGGGACATGTTACAAAAATCAAAATATTTACAGTGAGTGGACAACTTACCATGATCAGAAAACAAAGACGATGGATGGCTAACACGCATGACATCCATCATTATGGGATGGCATGGGATATACACCATAATCAATAACCATGTAGCAGCCTCCCAATCATTGGGCTGCTACATGGTGGATAACCTCTACCATGTCATCACACTCTCCTCTACACGTTAAAACATATGTGAGAATTCTTCTCACGATGACCAAATGAAATAGACATACAATGATGAGTTAGTTATTTTAGGGTTTTTGATAGAATGACATATTAGAGTTTATAATTTTATTTTTTGGGGGTTTGGGGAATAAGTTGTATTATAGTTAGAGATTTTTTATTTTTTGTTTTATTTATTTCCTTTATTTTTTCCAAAAAATGAGTTAATTGGTCAAAAGCTAGCACCTTTGATCAAAGGAAACATTTCTTTTTCAAGGATCCTTCCTTTACATCCCCTTTGAAACAATATTATGGAAGCAATTTGAGAAAACACAATGGAGGAAAACACCAACATATCAACATAAAACATTACATGTAAACCTCAATGAGTTATAAATGATTAAAAAAAAATTAAGATATATACCAATGTGAGATTGACTTATAATACATCATAAATTCTTCTCCAAAATTAGGAGTTTAGGATTGAGTTTTTCATTCTTCAAATTCAATCTTTTTAGCTAAATAAAATTATGATATAAGATTGAGTTTTTTTTCTTTATCATTTTTAAAATTCAATTTGGTTCATTCATTTGTTCCAAATTCTCATAGTTGAAGTTGTCCTAAAGAATCAAAATCATTTTAACAAAATTTTATTCTATGATTTAGAATTTTTTTAAAAATCATAATTTTATTTATATAATGAAAACCTAAATCATAAAATTTTGTTAAAATTATATATATATATATATAAGTCAATTTGCATTTAACAATTAATAATTATTTTCATTTAATCTAATAAAAATTTATGATTTTTAACCAAATTTTATGAAATTATAAAATTAAAAGAATTGTATATAAATGTTTTTTTTAAATTAAAAAAAAAAAACATATCATGTTTTTAAGTAATAACTCCATTTGCATTTAGCATTTACTGATCATAGCAATTAATAACTATCCTCACTGAGTGTCAACCAGTAAATTATTTTTTTGGTGGTTAACTTGCTCCATTGACTTAGGAGCACGACTCATCTCCTTCTCCAATAATTTTGGCCTTCCCTTCCGCAGTTACCATGTGTTTACTTCCCAACGAAACACTTCAAGTCTTGGGCCGTACCTGATGTTGATTTGACACTCCTCTCTTATACTCGAAAGAATGTAATCTTTCTGAGACAATATAATAATGTAAATATAAAACGTTTCCAATTCATAAATAAAAAGATAAATTGATGGTGCTTAAGATATATAAAATTAAGCAATTTGCTCCCAGAAGAAAGTGCTAATACAGTCTCTTATTCATTTGGAAGAAAAATATTAAAAGCAAAATAACAGTTTGTGCACTTCACAGGACCATCCTCTTTTTCAGTTCACACTGGGAATCCGACGTTGGTGATCTGTGGTTTGATATGGAACACAATTAAAACTTGAGAAAGGAAGAATCTCTACTATTTATGTTTACAGTTTTTGAAGCTGGGTGCTGTTCTGTAGCCGTTTTGGACCTTGGTCACCCACGTTCCGTCATCAAAACAGTACTAGTAGGCTGGGGAGGATATGCAGAAGATGCAACAATTTCCAGATTTGATGTCTCTACTTGTTTTGAAATGGGATGTTGTTTTGTAGCTTCTGAGCACTCTGGGGCTTCTGTTGCTTCATATTTTGAGTGGGAACATCTTGAAGAGATGTCCGAATTTTCAATGTCTCCCATACTGCTGTACGTGCGCATTAAGTGCAATCCAGAAGATCCATGGCTTGGAGTTATTTCCACACTTCGAGTTCCCCCTCCGCTTGAAGATCCAGACTTTGAATTTTTGTTTTTCTTAGCTCTTTGGTACCATCTTCTCAAGCCACTCGCTATCGGTTCTTCAAATATGGTGTTCTTCATCTGAGAACCCATCTGCATAGTACATCCATCAGTTTTGAGAGCATAATTCTGTATACTTGAAGTTTAAAAGGACCAGAACTACTTGTACAATTTGCTGAAAATATTTACCCAAGACTTGAACTACATTTTTTTTTTTGTATACTTGAAGTTTAAAAGGACCAGAACTACTTGTACAATTTGCTGAAAATATTTACACAAAACTTGAACTACATTTTTTTTGAATATTGGAAAACAGTTTACTCGATATTCAATTGAATCAAAGGAAACTTTCCATTACATATAGTCTACAAACCATTACAACAACATTTATTTATGTTAATCATTTTTAAGGAAAATGAATAAACAATCATTCCTCACAACCATCCAAACTATACCCAGTTGACTTATATTCATTGTATCTATATACCTAAACATCCACAAAATATATCTTCTTTTATTGACAAAGTTTTTATTGACAAAGTTTTATACATAGAAGATGTGGTATTAAGTAAAGTGGGTTGTGCAATTTTTTTCTAATACTTAGAATTTGATGAGCAAAATTTAGTACAATTTGGACCAAATCAACATGTGTTTTGTCTTAAAATTCAGATAATTAAAATTAATTTAAAAAAATAAATGCAATTTCAACAATCAGAAGTGGACCAAATTCCTGTTTCATTAGAAACAGAACAATATGAATGCCAATTATCAAACGCCTTCTGATCAAACAAATTGAAATCCACGATCTTTAAATTTTCCTAACGGACAAACGTACTGTAGGTATGAAATTTAAGCATGATCTGTCTATATGAAAAATTAGCATGAACAGTCTATAAGGCTTAATGACATATATTTTCTGTAGAAATCAAACAATATGAATAGAGTGGCATTGAAAATTTATGCGACTTTTCAATTTTGTATTAAGATAATTCAACATGTTTTGAAAAGTTCAATTTCTCTTTTTAAAATGTGCAAATTTGATTTTATTTTAACTGAGAATGAGAATGAAAAATTTACCTGTATCACAAGTGCATAAAGTGGAAGCGTGACATAGCTACATATAAACTGTACAAACACCCTGGACATAAACACAAACAACCCAGTGTAGTCCTTGTTCAATTAAACATGATTACTGTCAAATATTTGGGAGCAATTGATCAAATTAACAGAACAAGATAACAACTAGTGAGATAAATTGTTTGATTTTAATGTGGGTGGACGTTTTAAAACTTTTGGACACAGTATTTATCCAGAAAGTTTTGCAGAAAAATCATCAACATACTTACCCAATGACGATTCGCATTATGACCCTATCATGGAAACAGGATGCTAGCCCAAACTGCCACTGCAATCATAAAGTGTTCTTATTGTTACCATAATAAATCTGATGATTTTACATACTGTAATTTATTTTCTCTAAGATTAAGACAGTGCTTACCCATATCCACAAGAAGAAAGCAAGTTCGAAAGCATTCTGCAATAACAGCCATTGTAATTGTTATTTTCAAGATTAAAATGTTTGGTTTGAATTTTTTTAAGTTATTAATCTACCTAAATTTATTAAGCTTTTCATTCACAAATGCAGGAAAAACAATTTGTAAAAAAAATATTATACCAAAATACAATTTTACAATGAAAATCATTTTGATACCTGAAACAAAATGAAATGAATCGACAACATAATAAGTTTAGGGCGACCGAACCAAAACAATTTATTGGTTAGCTGCACTACTGGAATTCCTTCAACTAAAGCATGACTCCCTTGAATTTCTAAGGCCATCTCTAATATTATAAGTTGAAGCTTCATTCCAACGATCAAAACCATCTGCACAATTAAGTGATGGAATGGCAATAAGGACGAAGAAGTCAATGCTGGACAACTTTCCAATATTCTTAACTCATATCATAAGAAAATCTCTATCCTATTATAAGTCTAACATTTTTCAGGCACTTACAGCTAACGGAACGAAAGAGACCCAAAAGAATGAATGCCACTCTGCTCACACACAAATACAGCCAATCAAAGAGAGAATGTCAGATTAGATAGCAGCGGAAACAAAAGAAAACTTTGGAGTAATACATAGAGCAGTGACGACTTACTGTTCACATTGATAAGCAAAATGAACATAGCGAAAGCCCACAGGGGAACACTGCAGATAATGCAATAAATGGTGTGTTAGCTAAAGAGCAAGGGGTGGTGTGTTGGGTAAAGAGCGAGGGGAGGTTTTCAAGGGAAACAAAAGGAAAGGAAGGTTGAGAAGGGTTACAGGAGGAAAATCCATTATTATTGCTGAAGAAAGGTCTTTACGCACAGAGAAGTTTTTACGAACCTGATTCCAATCACCCTCCTGAAGTCATCATCCAGTGACCTCTTTATATATTTATGAAAATCAAACTTGCTCTTTGCAGAGAAATGAGCCTATACAGTACCAAGAAAGAAAATTTGCAAGACAAATCAGATAAATCTCGTGAATGAAATGGTTGTTTACATAACCAAGATGAAATGGAAACGGAAGAACTGAAGTTATGGAGACATACAACGATGAAGCCATGGCGCAAGGTTAGGTAATCAACTTTCCTTACTGACCGAAAGAATTGTCTAAAGAAGCAAACCTGCAAATCTAAGTTGTGTTAAATGCTAAACCAGAGACGGATGTTTCTTAGATTATATGCAAAAGGGATTCAACTAAGATACCCCCTTGAAAATTTGGGATAACGAATTACTTACCACCCATTTAAAAATTGGTGTTCTGCTCCAGAAACTAATATGACTCCTAACAAATAAAGTTTGTTGGGTTGATGTGAACCTGGCAGGAACTGCATGAACCAAACAGCAAGCACGTAGCTGCATGGATTTAGAAACGATTTTCCTAACACTCCTCAAAACATTACCCAATCCCCAAATATTCTTGATGTTCCTTTTTAACGTTTGATCTCAAAATCATTACCGAGGATTTCCCCCTTGAAACTTCCAGATTTGTATTCTGGTTTAAGTAGTCACCATTCAACCTGATAGACTGCTACACGAAGCTATGTAGGGAAGAAGAATGAGAAGAACTCACCATGTGAAAACTGATATTCCAATGTTGCTATCTCCTTTTCCCATGCTTTCCAACGCCTCATCTAGGCACGAGAATGACTTGTGAATTTCATTTAAAGATGATTCAAAAGCATGGAGATATCGAAGCAAATTCAAACTAAGAAAGAATTTAAACTGAAAGTCAAATGATATTGGAGAAAGAATATTTATCTTCCGTTGCACGTACTTTTTCTCTGGCTAGGGCGATTGTTAGGACACTATATAACACATGGAGAGTTGCCAACGTAAATATGAAATAGTGGAGCTGGTTCATGCCCGTGAGGGAGACAAGAGGATACTTACCCTTCAATCAAGAGGGAAAGAAAAATCATCAAATAGAGTGCAAGTATCATAAATATCTTGAATTTATATCAAATGGACTAACACGATCTAAGTAACCCCTAAATGCATCGAAAAAAGAATACGCTTTGAACAATATGAACTAAAAGACTAGGATAGAGTTTGGTGTTTACCTGTTTGGAACAATGATCGCTACCAGTAGCCGGTGCTTCTTTCTTGTGGCAGGGAAGCATACTATAAGCCAATCCTTTGGAAATACAGATCTTAGAAATTGGCTTCTGTCCAACTGTCAGTAGAAGTGAGATGAAGCCCATAAGCATCAGTTCTGCAACCCAAAAATGCCAATTTAAGATGTATCATGTCAGCCGATGTGATGAGATGAAATCTCATTCAGAACTTCTGCGAGATGCTAAAAGATAGACTTGCTACATCCACGTTTTTACATGAAAAAACAATCTAGAAATGTGCCAAAACGAATCACAGTACCATCAAAACAGATCAATTTTAAACATTATAATTGTCTGAAATTTTGGTAAAAAATTAAGCCTCAAACAAACGAATTTCAATATCCAGATAGACCACAACAAGCCTACCTGCTTTCAGGTTTTCAATTGCGTCATACAGGGCCTTCTTATGTCGTGTGGAGAGCCACTGCAAATAGAGCCACAGAAAGATACTTTGTTATTACAGATAAAAGTTGAGTTAAAAACTTTGATTCTCACTAACTAGGAAATGATTATGTCTTTCTTTCTTTGTAATCCTTTTCACCTGGGTTAAATTCTTATTATGACATGTTAAATTCATAATGAGTTTGTTGTAATAATTTCCAACCTATATATATTAGAAAGTTGTATTTGATTCAATTGAGTAGCAAAGCAGTTTCTTTTCTGGACTAAAAAACGAATAACTTCAACCTCCATTTACTTTTACTTCTAATGAAAAATGGAATATCCACCTATATCAAAATTTCTGCTGATCATAATGAAAATTCTGGTGGCTATTGACCTACTGATTAGGGAATATGTTTTCGAAATGATATGAACTTCAATTAAGAAAGGCAAATCCAGTGGGTAGAGTGTGAATCTAACAGTGTGGTATGTTGCAGAATACCAAATACAATTAACCCAAAATTTGGTCAAAAACGATCGAATTAAGATATTGAACTGCAGATTATGTTGGCAAATACTTACAGTTCCAAAACGATGAATAGCTTGTTCAATTACTAAGGAGATGATTACAAAGGCCGAACAAACAACTGTGACTGCCCACGTAGGAGTTTCCTCTAAGGAACGCTCTTCATCACCACTGCCTACTGCCATATCCTTCCCACACAAATGATAATCACTTCCTTCCAATAACCTTAAAACGAAATTTCATCGTTTTGAAGCAATTCCAATGATGATCAACTAGAATACCATCTTCTTAAATACTGAAATCTTGCATAGCAAAGGGATGGTTCGAGCAAAACTCTTAAATGCTGAAATCTTGCTACAAGTGTTCTCAATTCCACGTCTTTGTGTATACAGAATATTTACATTGCGTTTGAACATTAAACTGCCAGAATCCTTGGTCAAGTCTGATGCTTCTAGACACACTCAATTCATCTTAATAGCTACATCAAGTCTGATGCTTCTAGACACATTCAATTCATCTTAATAGCTGCATCAAGTATTTTAGATGAATCCAGAGTATGTAATATCGTATATCATGCTGTATTCCACATTATCTTGAAATTCAATCCAAGTCATGGGCTCCCAGTATTGACCGAAAAGGCCAAGTCAATCAGTATTGACCGAAAAGGTCAAGTCAATTGTTATTACAGTAAGTACTTTTGATGAATTCCAATTTTCGATTTTATATATTTCAGTCTATGTCGTTATGTTGTAATTGAATTGAAAGTTCTTTCCATATATGAGCCATGACAAAACTTTCCATCAATTCAATCCTTTTTGAATGGAAAGTTATTTTCATATATGAACCATGACAAAACTTTCCATCATCCAATCCTATTTGAATGGAAAGTCCTTTCTATATGGACTATGCCATGACCACATAATCAATCCAATGGTGTGGTTGCCCCATCAATTCACTTTGGCATTCCATTGTTAGGTGACGACTTGTAAACCAAAACACTTTGGCATTCCATTGTTAGGTGACGACTTGTAAACCAAAACATAAGCCGCTACAATGCATTGACTCAGGTGATTGTAAACCAAGGTAAAATTATATTAAATTACTAAATTATAAGATTGTACTTTCTTTTTTGGGGGTTAAATTACACTGAATTACAAGATTGGACAGTACTAATTTCTAGGCAAAAGCATGAGCATGACAAAAAAAACCATGGACATGACATGCACCAAAAAGGTCAACAAACAATGAGTACTAATTTCTAAGCAAATGCATGAGCTTGACATATACCCACACGCAGGCTAGTAAACAAGGGGCCTCACATTCCAATGGGGGAGTATCTTCGATAATCTTTCACACATGAGACTCAAGGAGGCGATAACACCTCAGATGGGCATCATACCTATGAATCACATGATAGGAAGGATGTCTAGGCACAAACCACTCTCGGAAATGATAACTCTTAAGGAAAAAAGCTTGGGCATTTTCTTTGGATGGTTGACAAAGAATTTTTATGCCTGATATAGATTACTAATAGGGAGAGCAATAATTTTATTAAGCATCACTCAAAAGACTAAAAGGTGGAAATGGGTAAGTATGGGGATTTGTTTTTATATTCTTTATTCTTTACCATTTTTTTTTAATAGTATGTATCTTTGATGTCATTTTACATGAACACTCTTGGTTGTAGTTGGTGACAAGGGGTCCGCATCCCCTTGAGGAACATTTTGATTCTCAAGCCAAGATAGATTTGTGTGTATCAATTATGAAGAGGAGGTATAAACCGCTTAGAAATAAGAAGAGAAGGAAGAAGGTGTTGTTGGTGAAACATTAAGGTGATAAGATGAAGTTACTGCTTAAAGGAGTGGTTGGGGAAGGTATGGCCTTATACCAAGAAAAATGTTTAATTGGTAGGCTTGATTGAAGAAGGATAGTTGGAGATGTTCCAAGACAATGGCTCCTTGGTTAGTGGAAACCAAGGATTAAGTATGTACCACATTCCCTATAATAGCCAATGGTTTCATCATTTTTGTCTTAAAAAATGAAGATAAAATACAAATTAGTAGAGGAGGATGGTATTGGAACAATGTTATGCTATCCCTAAAGGAGTGAGTTTCTCTCTTTGATCTATCAAGAGAGAGGATTAATAGGATACTCACTTGGGTTAAATTTTCATACTTTCCCTTAGAGCTATTAAGCCCCAGATAATGCCCCATGTTAAGTATCAAACCCCTTATTAGTCCCTAGATATTGAATTATTACATTTCTAGTGTTATATTAGTAGGTTGGCTAGAACCCTTCATTGTACCCTTTCACAATAATTGTACCCTTTGACTTATATATATATATACCAAGGAGACTTAGTCTTAGGATCGTCTTATCTTATCTTGTACAATATATTGTAAAAGGAGGTTTACCCCTTGAAGTGGATTGTTATTCATTGATTTTTTATCATTTTCAAGGCATTGGTTCATAACATTTGGTTTCAAAGCGTCAATCATAGGGTTTTTCTTCTTCAAGAAAGTCATGTTGGTATTTTTGTTATAAATTTTTTTCTAGATTGCTTCAAATAGCTAAATTTGGAGGTTACTCAAGAGACATATCACAGTACATCTTGTAAAAATTTCAAGTTTTGGTTCGTTGTATTTTTGGAGATATATCCTATGGAAGTTAAGGTTTATGACTAGTCCCGAAATTAGTCTCAAGCATGTCATATTTTTATTTTTCTATAAAAACATTTCTGTGAAGTTTTTGACATTGAAATTTTTAGAATCCTTATGAGACATAGTGAGTTACACGTGGAAAAATTTTTATATTTTGAATCATTGCAAGTTGTGAGATATATCTTGTGGAAGTTGGGGTTGTTTACTAATCTTGAAAATAGTCTTAAACAAGACATTTTGGTATTTTGTTATAACTTTTTATCAGTGAAGGTTCAAACTGTGAAATTTTCAGGAGTTTAAGAAGCCATATCATAGTACTATAGACCGAAATTTTATACTAAGAATGGTTCAAAGTTAAAATATATATCAGGAAAAATGCGAGCTATCCAAACATAATCCAAATTAGGGTTTGAAAGGTACGTAACTTACAATTGGCATAACTTTTGATTGAAAAATCTATTTTTAGTGATTCAAAATTCGTGAAAAAGAGGGAAAAGAGGAGAATTATTATTTTTTCACATGACTCCAAGGGTTCCTCCAAAATTTACTTCACCAACTAAACATCCAAAGAGCTCAACCATGACTCAAGAAAAAAGATATGAAATTTTTCACCAAATTGAAAAGGTGGAAAAGAAGATGAATGAAAAAATGGAAAAGAGTATGAATAAAAATCAGGAACATGTGGAAAAAAATATGAATGAAAAACGGGAACATATGGAAAAGAATATGGAATAATTAAACAAGTCAATGTATAACATGTTCTTACATACCCTAGATGAGAGACTCACTAAAGGAGATAACAAGATGCAATGAAATCATGAAAATATAGAAGAAATAAAGATTGAGTCCCAAAATCATGATATTTATCACTTCAAAATCCACATCATCGAGGCTTCGATGCGACACCAAGGAACTACTTCATTCTGAATATCAATACGAGGAAGTTTGATGGTAAAGATCATACAACATGGATATTCTAGATGGAATAATTGTTTGATCTACAACAAGTTCCAAGCTTACAAAAGGTAACTATTGCACCCTCGTATTCACAAAATGATCAATTTTTTTGGCATCAATGACTTTGTAAAAGAAAAAAGATTCTATTATCTTTTGGTCCATTTTTACGGATGAATTGATAACACATTTTGGGGATATTAAGAGAAATGCACTCTTTAGTTAATTGATAAACCTTTGTAAAAAAGGTCTTATTACAAAGAACATTCAACAATTAAAAAAAAAAATAGTTCCAAAATCTCAATCTCAAGGTAAAGAACATTCCAGAGGATAATTTGTTAGATCTCTTTATGGGCACTTTAAAGGATAGCATTCAACATGAGGTGTGTCTCTTTGAACCTAAATCCCTAGAGAAAGCTTTCAGTATGGCAAGGAAAGTGGAAAACAAAAATATGGCTACTAGAAGGGTGGACACTAAAAACTATATAGAATATCATGTTCCTTCTCCTAACATCATTCAACCAACAAGGTTGACACCTCAACAAATGGATGAAAGAAGAGAAAAGGGACTATGTTTCAATTGTGATAGCAAGTACAGTAAGGGACATAAATGTAGTGAGAAGAAATTATTCTACATAGACTATGAAGAGGAAGAAGATCAAGAATTGGATCCATTACAAGATTTAGATCTAGATCTTGAAGAAACTGCACCAACATTATCTTGTCATGCATTGGCTGGCATCAATACTCTACAAACCCTCAAGATAGAAGGCTATATCAAAAAGAAAAAGGTAACAATGTTGATTGATTATAGTAATACCCATAACTTCATCAATTACAAATTAGAAAAAAGTCTCAATTTCTTTGTATTTCCATCACCAAAGTTCAAGTAATGATTGCATATGGAGGTACCATAAATTGTTCAATGAAGTGTCATAGTATTAAGCTCAATATGGGGGAGTATTTATCGGATAGTCCTACGATTTCCATCTAAATGAGTGGTGTTGATGTTGTATTAGGGGTCCAATGGTTACAATCATTGGTAATAGTGGCCCTTAATTTTCAATATATTTTCATGAGATTTTCCTCAGAAGGAAAGGAAATTGAGTTTAAAAGTATCCAAGGGAAACCCTCTAAAGTGATAAGCTCTAATAGCATGAAAAAATTACTCAAAAAGGGACACCATGGTTTAATTGCATGATTGTGCTCACTAGATGTTTAAACATATATATCCTTTTCTCTAGTGGATCTCTAAATAGTTATCAACAATCATTCCAAGGTATTTGGAGAGATGTCTAAGGGTCTTCCACCAGCTCGATATCATGACCATGTTATTCATTTGCAACCAGGAAGTGTACCATTACCACTACTAGTTTATCTTAGTTAGTGACAATAATTATGACTTTATTTCTATCATTTACATTTTCTATTTGTCCATTACTTTATATTATTTAGAATGAGATACCCAACACCCAACCTACCAAAGAGAAGCCACATAATCATTTTCATATGCGGAACAAATTCTTTATTCTTTAGTAGAAGAGGATTATTTTTACAATGAACATGAATTGAAAATTTTTAAATGAGCTTTCACTTTTTCAACTATTCTCTTGTATTACTCATTATGAGATTAACGTGCATCGCCTGTGATTTTCCATTTCTCTATGGATGGAAGGAAATACACCTCTTCAATTTGGCATTCAATGTCCATATTACTTTCTAGAAATCACCGAGGAATTTGTTGTCACATTTAGAGATGATTGATTGTGGTAGATCAAAATGAGCCCAAACCTTATTAAAGAATAATTGTGCTACATATTGCATGAAAAAAATGTTTTGGCATTGTGTCATGATGGTAATGTTGCCACATCAATCAATTACTACCATGTGGCATTCATTCCCCCTACTTGTTGTTGATAAACCTCTAAGGAATCCCAATGAAGCTGACTCCCATAATCTATTTTTACTACAAGTGGCATGTACTTTCCCAACATCTAGTTCATTGGAATTATGATACAAAAGGGGTATTTGTACAAAAACATTCCACCTTTTGCATTATTTTTATTTGTGGAAATAGATCTATAAATAATTTGTTGAATTCTTCACTCCAAAGTATTTGGAAATATTTAAATGATGTGCTTCATGCAATAACTAAATTTTGTGATCTCTATGGGGAACACAAATGGATTTGAATTTGGATAAACTTATAGCCTGTAACATCCCACTTTTGGGCACCGAGCAAACTTGTTCTTTGAGGACACTTGCTCGCAAGTGATCCGGATTTTATGTTATTAAAACATTTATTTTGATTATGAGGCGTTATGGGTTGATGACTTTTCGTTTTACTGCATTGACATAGACATATGCTATTGACTCAGTTTTACTAAGTGTGCAGGATTTTGGACCTCGAGGATGCAGAGGCATCGATGGAACCCCTTGAACTCCGGATCGAGTCAGGGAGTGTACCATTGGGGTTTGATTGTATTATTGTGATATTAGTGCATCTGATTAGATGATATGATATGGATATATTCTGACACGATTTGTTGATGATGCAGGCTGATGATAGCTTGCCGACCAGACTCACATGTGGAGTAAAGGGGTCACGCACGAATACCAGAGATGTTGAGAGAGAGGTCTAGACAGCATCCCTGCCACAGCCTACTAGCACTCCTGTCGTGGCTCGAACTGTAGGTTAACGTTTACCTAGTTTGAGAGGACCCACGATGTTGTGAGGGCAGACTGCGAAAGTCACTCACGATGATTCTAAGGGGCGCGCAATAAGGCGGGGGCCTTATTCCTTAGAGGCCCTTAGTCTCTCACAAGTTCACCTAGCGAAGTATTGACTCCAGGGGTTTTTTACGTCTACCAAGTCAGTTAAGAGGCGAGTGGCACCCTTGGAGCACATGGTGCATCCTGAAGGGAACGTCGCGCAAGAAAAATGGAAAGAGGCGAGTGGCACCCTTGGAGCACATAGTGCATCCTGAAGGGCACATCACGCAAGGGAACAGATGAGGCGAGTGGCACCCTTGGAGCACCTAGTGCGTCCTGAAGGGAACGTCGCGTTGTTTTGATAAATGAATGAACCTAGACAGCCTTAGGATGAACAATGTGATAAGAATTAAAAAAAAAAAACATTTTCCCTAATAAAATGTCGCCCATCACGAAAATTAAGGTCTAGGTCTAAATCATGCTAGTGGTAAAATTTTATCCTTTTTATTAAAAAAAAATTATATATATATATATACACACACATATACATATACATATATATAATAAAATTAAAAACAAAATAAATAAAGAGTAGGATCTTCGTTAAATCTTGTAACACGGAGGGAGTAAGAAATTTAATTTATTCAAAAATCTGTTGGAATAAAATTTAAAAAAGGGGGATTAATTGTTTTATTATTTTTGATATATTAATTAAATGAGAAAAGGGAAAAAGGGTTAATTTCTACACCTGCCTTTTTGAGTTCTAATTAAAAAGGGGAAAGAGGGAAAATCTAAAATATTAGGAAACTAGGAAAAGAGGGAAACACAAAAAGAAAAGGAAACAAAAGGGAAAAAGCGGAAGGTCAAACTTAGTAAAGTATCTACCATTTAAGAGATTTCTAATTTAAACTGAACTAGCAAATTAATAGTGGGGAAAATCATTAAAACCTGTAAGAGAATTTGGGGACACCTAGGAGCGATTCTAGGAGTAACTCTAGGTGGGTGAGGAAAATAAAGATAATTAATTAATTAAAGAAATTAATTTATGGAGGAATGAAGAGGATGGGTGACACTTGTACGAGGAGGAATTTTTAGGAATTAAATTTTAAAAACTTAATTGAACGAGATTTTAGGAAAGTAAGGAACCACAAAACTCTATATAATGAAGGGAGGAGATGGAGGTTGGATCATATTCTGTTTGTGTAACATTACGCTGCAGAAATATCTACTTGAACGACTTAACTTGTGGGAGTTGGGATACCCAGCTCGATGAGGAGTGGTATCTCGGCCTTGCGAGGCAAGTTGGGAGCTAGTTGAGATCTTCGGATATGGTGTGTGTGGCCCCTTTGTGGCTCGGGGGGCTAAGGGGGAAGAAGAGTACCCCTAGAATTGGCTGGGAGGTACCAGTGAAGTCTCTCCGGTTGGCACGCAAGAGTTGCAAGGAGCACGCGGGACGTCCACTCTGAATAGGCAACGGTACACTTTCTTCGTTTTGTATGGTAAATTGTTTTATAACTTATGCTTGAATCTACATTTTTACTTGGGTAAGTGAACTGATAGTCTAGATGGTTTTCTGAAATTTTCTTAGCCTAGCTCGATAATAGATTGACTCCCATGGCTTCATTTCCCCGCACGTCTTGACCACCTTGTTGTGTTGATTGTGACCTTCGTGGTTGTTTAGCCTTCGTCCCTTGCTCACCAGTCCTTGTCTGAGCAGTCGGTCAGGAGCCTAATCTACGGTCGTCACCTTAGCGTTAAAAGACCTATGGATCTCAATGCCCTGCTTTTCTGTGCGAGCATGATGAGCGAAGAAAGAACATGTTAGTCGGATACCCTTGATGTTTGTCCCTGGCTGATTGTTGATTCCGCCATTTGGCAACGACCTTTGCATGTGAATTATCTAGTATCCTAGTTGGTTTTCTCTATGCCTTGACTGATAGAACCCCTGCAATTTTTCCATGACTTTTCCCTTTGGATCCTGGTGTTTCTCTTACTGTTGTCTGCATTGTATTGGTGTTATGGCAATGGAAAAACGAATTGATTCCCTATCTGCATTGTTTTATTTTGGTATTCTGGCAATGGAAAAACGCAATGATTTCTTGTCTGCATTTTTTTTTTATTTGGTATTCTGGCAATGGAACAGAGAAATGATTTCATGTCTGCAATTTTTATATTTGGTATTCTGGCAATGGAAAGATGAAATGATTTCATGTCTACATTTTTTTTTTATATATTTGGTATTCTGGCAATGGAAAAACGAAATGAATTCATCTCTGCATTTTACATTTGGTATTCTGGAAATGGAAAAATGAAATGATTCCATGTTTGCATTTATATATTGGTATTCTGGCAATGGAAAAACGAAATGATTTCTCTGTCAGCATTTCGTTTTTACTTTGAGGCAAATTTCCCTTTGAAGAGGATTGCGTCTTGTAGTTAAGAAATGTTGTTTGAGTACCTTGTTGTCTGGCAATTTCGCCCCTCTTTGGATTGATTTTTGTTTTATTGCTGGGGCGATTTTTACCCTCGTTGAAGATTGAGATACGCATTGAAAGCATACTATTACTGGATTCCTGTGAGTGCCCACAAAATGCTATTTTGAGGCTGTGTTTTTACTGTCATTGCCTACGACTTTCCAATTACGTAAGGCTGCATTTTTACTGTCATTGCCCACGACTTTCCAATTACTTAAGGCTGCATTTTTACTGTCATTGCCCACGATTTTACAATTCCTTGATGCTGCATTTTTTCTTCCCGATTGCCAGCCGCGTTTTTCCCTTCGAAAGTTGACTGATTTGTTGATTGGTTGCCCACGATTTTTACCAATTAAATGTGAATGAGTTGTTGTTTTTAACCACGAATTTTCCAGAGAAATGTTCTCTGCATCTTCTTGTTGAATGCCCATGATGTTTGGCCTTTATTGATGACCACGGACTTGTTTTTAAATGATAGACTGAAGTTGTTGATAATGCCCACGTTTTTTCCTTTAAAACTATTGTCCGAGTTTGCTAGAATGCCCACGATTTTGGCTATTTACTCGATTGCCCGAGCCTGCTGTAAACGCCCTTGATTTTTCCATTTAAATCGCGGTTGAGTTGTTGTTAAGACAACGATTTTCGCTTATTGCCTGGTGTTCCTTTAATCACATGTGGCATGTTTTGTTTTTCACTTTATGTACATTATCATTTAAATAATGTCTCAGATATTAATTAATTAATCAGATATGGTATAAGATATTAAATACTTAATTATGTTGTGGTATTGAACAGTGGTAAATCCACAGTTATGCGATGGAGATTATCAGGGTATATTAGATTGTAATTATCTGGTTGTATATGGTGGCTAGCTGAGTGGCCAGCTTTGAGTGTTTAACCTTTCGGCGTTCTCCGCGGATGCGTTCCTTTAATGATGGCTAGTGTTGAATGCCTTTCCTCTTTTAACACCCTTGACAATGAAAAGATGTCTATGACTGTTATGACTTTATCACTGACTGCCTACGTCCTTGGCCAGTAAGAACTTTAATGACAGTCAACCCCTTTTTACTTGATTGGAATAGCATTTACTGATTAAAACAACATCCTTAGAGAGCATAAAATTGTTTAGACAGTATTTAACTTTTCAGAACAGTCTGGTCCTCTCGTTGTAACCTTGTTTAAACTGATTTATCAATTAGAATGGAACAGTGGTATAGTATTTGTATTGCCATAATAAGTAGGCTAAAATAAGGCAGTACTGTAATTTTTCGATGTTATATATTGATTAATGTCATATTTCCAAGGTATTACTATCATAGTTGTAGTGATTAAATGTTATATATATCTTTCAATCAAACACTGTGTTATTATATCCAGTTTTAAATGCCCATCCTCTAATCTTTCATTTCAGGTAGCGATCATTTAGTGGAATGGTCATTATAGTGATTAAATGATATATATGTGTAATCACTAGATTGTATTATTCCTCTTGGTTGAATGCCTATCCTCTGTTCATTTAGTGGTACGACTAGTTAGGCTGATTAAATGCTTTATAGTAAATTTTGGTTAATGTCTTACGTGTCTTCCCTACTACGACTGCACTTAAGATTATTTGATGGTACGTTGATGACCCAACTACGTTTAGGCTGCTCACTTGACACACTCTTTAATTTTAAATTAGAATGTAATCTTGGAATGGTTAGCCTGGGTGTTGGGTGGGGTCAGGGATGATGTCATGATGGCAGGTGTCACCCCTTGTCTTCGTCCTCTTATGTCTTTTCAACCTTGTGTGGGGTAGGTATAGTCTCCTAGTCAGTATTCAGTTCCTAGCACGTCGGGGTTTCCTGAGCCTTGGTCCCATTTGGTTTTTCCCTAGGGTTATTGTCGCGCCTTTCTTCTAGGGACGACATGGTTCCTGATACGGGGATCATGGCACACCCTATGGGTTAGCGGTGAATGATATCATGGTCGGAGTCGGTGCCTACCATGTGAGCATGGTTGAGCGTCACATGTTGACTTGGGTGCATGCGTTGGTTCATGTGCCTTGAGGTTTAGTCTTGATTGTCAACGTTGTTATGGCGGGAAAGGGAAGTTGTCCCTTAAGCTTGTAGGTGTGTCTTGTTGCGTCGGGCAGTTGGTCGCTACTCCTAGTTTTTTGTGCCTGTTGCCCGGTTTCCCTTGTGTCTATGTGCAGTGTCGCAGTTTCCTGTTACCTGGGTTACGTGCTTATGTTCGTTGTCATTAGTGTGGTTAAACTATTTTTGTCATTGCCTTCTTGCCTCTTAACTCCTGAAAACAAAACAAAACAAAAATATCTTCGCTTGTTGCTGTAACGATGGGGTCGTTACATATGGTATCAGAGTGGGTTCAACCATGCAACTGTGGATTGTCAGGATTTCCACTGCAATAAACCCGTGAGTATTAACCCTTGCGTTAAGTAAAAACCTTAACATGTCCTCTTGGAGATCGCATTTAGAGTGCGCCCCTGAGGGTCCACAACGCGCAATAGCTAGTACCGATAGCATCTTCCTAGATCTCAAGAGAGATGAGTTCTAGTATCCATGAGTGTCACAGACGGTGGTGTCGTCGAATCATAGTTGTAGAGTAAGGCGTGTGCTTCACACTTCGTGTTTACGACCTCCATAATGAAGGTCCACATGGTGGTCTTTCCACTGAAGGGGAGCGCTCTTTTATTGTGGAAGATGCTCTTGCCCCTTTTGAACCTGGCCATCGACGACATGTCATGGGAACTGTTCGAGGGAGGGTTCCAGGAGAGGTATTTTTCTAAGGAATTCATTGAGCGTCAGCTCAACGATTTCGATGCCTTGCGACAAGGTAGTTGCATGGTGCCCGAGTACGAGGCCCATTTTGGAGCTGCTTCGATATGCTCTGCACCAAGTTACCCAGAAACTCAAGGTCAAGAAGTTCGAGTTTGGCCTTATTGTTAGAATTTATCTTCGACTTCGGGTACTAGGAGTACTGGACCGAAGAAGGGGTGTTGGACATGTGGGGAGCCACACTAGTAGCGTGATTGCCCTGTGGAGAGGACTAGAGCTTCTGGATCAGCTGGACCCTCTACCGTGGGAGATATGGGCGAGGCCCATCGGATTCATGCAGCGGTGAATAACCGCCAGGCAGAGCATCAGTCGACTGTGCTCGAGACGACAGGTACCCTCGCTAACTAGACCCTTAGTATTTTGATAGATCCCGGTGCTACCGAGAGTTTCATTTCTGGTGCAGCGCTAAAAAGGATTAAGTTAAAGGCAGTCGAACAGGATGAGTTTAGCTTCATAGAGATGGCTTCAGGAGCCAAACAAAAGGTTGGAGGAAGGGTTATAGGCTGTATCCTTAACTTTTGAGAGTTTGTCACGAGGGCCAACCTGTACGTCACGATCTTAGGATCTTATGATGTAGTGATCGGTATGGACTGGTTGGAATCGCATGAGGCGATACTCAACTGCAAGACAAAACAATTGAGCTTGGTCGATGATTAGGGACAGAGGCGTGTGATTGTAGGACGAAACCAAGGAGTTTCCCTGAGGTTCATCTCTTCTTTGCAGCTACAGAAGAGCATGTGCAAGGTATGCAAGCTTTATGTGATCCTTGCGTTAAACAAGAAGGGAGTAGTGGAAGGTATAGAACGCCTTTCGGTGGTGAGAGATTTTGCGGATGTATTTCCAGAGGAGTTACCTGGGATGCTACCAAAGAGGGAATTGGAGTTTACTATAGACCTAAATCGGGAACAGAACCGATAGCTAGAACGCCTTATCGTATGTCAACCCCAGAGTTATAGGAGTTGAGAATGCAACTGAAGGAGTTGTTGGACCTAGGACTGATACGTCCTAGTGTGTCACCATGGGGTGCACCTGTTATTTTCATACGAAAGAAGGATGGGTCGTGGAGGCTCTGCATTGACTACCATCAATTGAACAAGGCCATGATCAAGAATCAATATCCGTTGCTGAGGATTGATGATCTGTTCGATCAAATGAAGGGCGCGACGGTGTTCTCAAAGATCGATTTGTGATCAGGGTATCACCAGTTATGGATTAAGGAAGATGACGTCCCTAAGACCGCCTTTAAGACGAGGTTTGGACACTACAAGTTTATTGTTTTACCATTTGGACTGACAAACGCCCCAGGGTTATTTATGAGTTTGATAAATGGGGTGTTCCACGAGTACTTGGACAAGTTCGTCCAAGTATTCATTGACGATATTTTGATTTACTCTCAGACGACGGAGGAGCACGACAAGCACTTGTGCTTGGTACTATAGTCTCTGCAAGAGCACAAATTGTATGGGAAGTTATCCAAATGCTCCTTTTATCAATTGAAGATCCACTACTTAGGGCACATCATCTCCGGTGAAGGTATCGCTATGGGTCCAGCAAAGGTCGAGGCCATTATGGAATGGTCTGTACCAACAAATGTCTCAGAAGTGCATAGCTTCATGGGTTTATCAGGATACTATCGACGATTCGTCGAGGGGTTTTCGAAGATAGAAAATCCGATCACAGAATTGCAGAAGAAAAACAAGAAGTTTGTTTGGACAGAGAAATGCGTGGAAGCATTTCAGAGGCTCAAGGAGTTGTTGACAACAACACCAATACTAAAGGTTTCGGACATGGATGCGAACTTCTTGGTATGCACTGACACACCCAAGGAAGGCTTAGGTGGAGTCTTGATGCAAGACGGACAAGTGATCGCTTACATTTCAAGGAAACTGAGAAGACATGAGGAGAACTACGTGATGCACGATTTGGAATTGTTAGCCATCATATATGCCTTGAAGGTTTGGAGACACTACCTTGTTGGACAAAAATTTGAACTAAACACTAACCACTGTGGACTACAACACATCTTTACGCAAAGCAACCTGAACACGCGACAACGACGTTGGTCGAAATTGCTTAGCGAGTACGAATTCGAGATTACTTACATAAAAGGAACCGTGAACCAAGTGGCGGATGCATTGAGTCGAAGACCACACATATTTTCGGTGCTGCCTCTTCAGACAAATCTACATAAAAAGATTCTAACTTTACAGCGTGACGACGACTGGTAGAAAGAGGTCAAGGGTTTTATCGGACAAAACACAATGATGGTACCACGATTTGAAGGATTTTCTTTTGATAGCGATGGTTTATTGAGGTTTAAAAATCGGATCTACGTACCGCTAAATGACGAGTTGAGGATGTTGATCCTAAGTGAGGCTCATAGAGTAGTTTACATGGCTCATCCGGGAGTCACGAAGATGAGGGAAGACCTTAAACCCTTATTCTTCTAGAAGGGATTGAAGGAAAACCTAGTCAACTATGTGGCCAAAGGTCTAGAATGTCAGCAAGTAAAGGCTGAACATAGACACCCAACAGGATTACTACAGCCACACGCTATTCCAGAATCAAAATGGGAGGTTATTTCGATGGATTTTATTGTTGGATTATCGCTGACGGCAAGGAGACATGACACAATTTCCGTAGTAGTAGACACTCTGACGAAGAGTGCTCACTTTATTCCTGTGCATACGACTTATCAGGCACCCGACATAGCTAGAATTTTCATCAGTGAGATTGTGAGGCTGCATGGTGTGCCTAAGAGGATTATATTCAATCATGGATCGATGTTCACTGGACTATTTTGGACAAGTTTCCAAGAGGCCTTGGGAACACAACTTAACTTCAGTACTGCGTATCACCCGAAGACTGACGGACATACTGAATGAACAAACTAGACCTTGGAAGACATGTTGCGCATGTACGTAATGGACCAACAAAAGTGTTGGGAAGAATTCTTGCCACTGGTGGAATCAGGAATGATTTTAAGGATGGAAATTTATTTTAAAATGTAGAAACCTTGGCGAATCTTACTAATCCTTCATATTCCAACTATAAATGTTTGGCGATATTTTTGTAAACAAATTCAAATTTCTAAGCATTTTATATAGTTTGTATAACATTTTGGCGATTTTAAAGTTAAAATAGTTTTATGCTATAGAATTTGGGCGAATCATTTTTAGAATAGCGAATCATTTTTTGGGAAAAACCATGGAAAATTAGCCCATGAGCGAAATTTAGCCCCTAAAATCATCCCTGGGTGGAATTCACTTATAACAATAGTTACGAGAGCACCATTAAGATGGTACCTTTCGAGTTTCTTTACGGGTGACCGTGTCGGGTGCCTTTGACTTGGGATCGGCTTGCAGATAGGGTCTAGGTGGGACCGGAAGTGATCCAAGAATTGGAAGATTAAATGAAAACTTTAATACAAAGGATCAAGGAAGCGCAGGATCGGCAGAAGAGTTACAATGATGCGTGTCATGTCGACCGTAGTTATGTTGTGGCGATCGAGTCTTTTTGTGGCTGAAACCACATAAGAGTTCTATCTAGTTTGGGAAAAAAGGGGCTAAACTATATCCTAGGTTCATGGGATTCTACGATATTTTGGAAAAGAGAGGCCTGTGGCCTGATGACTAGCCTTGCCTGATTCTTGAGGTGTATGCATGATGTATTTCATGTCTCTATTGAGACTTTATGATTAGTGATCCTTCACATGATTTGACTTGAGTACCTTGCGGGTGTCGGATGAGGGTGTGCTCACGACTGAGTCGATCCGCATCTTGGATCATCGCATTCGACAGCTACGACATCAAATATTAGATCAGGCCAAGGTCCAGTGGGACAATTATAGTCCACACTCGACGACCTGGGAGGGCGCATATGATATGCGCCAGCAGTTTCCATTTTTGTTTGATAGATAGACATATGATATTGTGATACTCTTTATTTCGGCATTTATACTTTGAAACTTCGGGACGAAGTTTAGACCAAGAGGGGGTGTATGTAACATCCTGCTTTTGGGCACTGAGCAAACTTATTCTTTGAGGACACTTGCTCACAAGTGATCCCGATTTTATGTTATTAAAACATTTATTTTGATTATGAGGCACTATGGGTTGATGAATTTTCGTTTTACTGCATTGACATAGACAGGTGCTATTGACTTGGTTTTATTGAGGCATCGATGGAACCCCTTGGACTCCGGATTGAGTCAGGGAGTGTACCATTGGGGTTTGATTGTATTATTGTGATATTAGTGCATCTGATTAGATGATATGATATGGATATATTCTGACATGATTTGTTGATGATGCAGGCTGACGATAGCTTTCCGACCAAACTCACATGTGGAGTAAAGGGGTCACGCACGAATACCAGAGATGTTGAGGGAGAGGTGTGAACAACAACCCTGCCACAACCTACTAGCACTCCCGCCATGGCTCGAACTATAGGTTAACGTTTACCTAGTTCGAGAGGACCCATGATGCCGTGAGGGCAAACTATGACAGTCGCTCACAATGATTCTAAGGGGCACGCAATAAGGCGGGGGCCTTATTCCTTAGAGGCCCTTAGTCTCCCACAAGTTCACCTGGCGAAGTATTGACTCCAGGGGTGTTTGATGTCTACCAAGTCAGTCAAGAGGTGAGTGGCACCCTTGGAGCACGTGGTGCATCCT
>JASDQU010586143.1:91131-113181 GCA_032191745.1 Picea mariana | reverse complement strand
ACTGGGAGATCCTTACAAAGTATGATGTTATGCTGTCATCCTCATTCATCTTCATGTCATGGAGCTCATTCTTCAGACTCATAGCTTGTCCAATGTTTCTGACTGAGAAGAGATTTGTTAGGGCATCGTACATTTTCTTTGATGAGTCAAGATGGGAGATGTAGGGTATCAAGTGGTCTTTTATAGAATCCACTATGATACTCATGGCATTGATGTCAACATCTTTGAACTTCTCCATAGCTGCAACGTTCTGCGGTTCCTTCTCTTCTCCTTCTTCAAACTTTGGCTTCACGATCTTTCCTTTCACGATATCCAACACTTTATTCTTGGCAAGGATGAGGTCAATCCTTGTCTTCCACGCTCTGAAGTTAGAGGCTCCATCTAACTTGTTCTCAGACTTCATAGAGTTAGTCATGGCTGCTTGACTTGGTCAAACCCTAGATTTGACCAAAAATTCAAACTTCACGTCTTGGCTTGCTGAGAGTATCAGGAGATGTGTTAGGCTAGGGCGCACTGATCTGTCCAAAGATTAGGTCAATCTCTTCACTTAAGGTGCCTCAACGAGAGGATTAGGGTTTCTGCAACTGCTCCTGCTAGTAACCCTAACGACAATGTCTTGGAAGTTGCTTCGGCTAGTAACCCTAGTGGCAGTTCCTCAACGAGCTCAATATCCTAGCGGCTATGTTTCCTTCCAGCGTTTAGATTGAATGAAGGAGGTGTGGGCCCATAACCTGTTAGAATATAGAAGATAGTGTGCTCGTTTTACCATTGACGATACTCTTGTCACCCAACCATAGGCCGAAGCCACCCTCCGAGCACCTTAACCTTGACTGAGAATTACTTCGGAAGCAAAACCTAGGCTAGATAGCCAAACAAGGTATAGCGCATCTTCCTCCAAGGATAGCGCACCAACAATAGTTAATCAGATAGTCCAAATCCTAGCCAAGAGATAGTCCAAGCCAACATTCAAACTGCTAGCTGCACCTACAGCTCTCCTCCACATGTGCACTCCAAATTGGGAACTGCAGTGCGCACCAGTTGCAGTCTGCGATTCTGAGATGTGTCAAATGAGAACTGGCGCCCTGTATTTATACTAATTCTGCCAGATTTGTTGGGGCTGACTTCTCCTTCTGGATATGTGTCTATTCAGTATATTATTATTATTTCTGCCCAACTTCTTCTCTTAGAGGCTAATAACCTAATATTAATTATCTTCTTGAGCCGACAAAGCTTCTAGGGTTATTAGCCAACTCATTAGGGTTTTCTCTTGCTTTCCAGAGTCTTCTATTCTCGTCAAGTTCATACGTGGAGGTAAATACCTCCCGCAGCTACCATAATATTAACATCTCATTGCCGTGAAATTTTTGTGGATAATGTTGTCACCATAATATTAACATCTCATTGCTTTTTCCTCTTGGACTTTTGTTCATCATCATCATTAATTTGCAGCCTCAGAAKAAGCCATCCTCCTTGACTCCATTACCCTTGAAGGCACTAGTCCTCTTCTCTTACCTCTTGACGAGACTCAACTCAAACTCCTTCACTTCATACTCAAACTCTTYCACTTCATACCCTACTAATTTGCTAACCTATTCTAGAAATAATAACAACTAATTTGTTGCTTTCATAATCACTACTACAACTATAATTTTGCAGCCTATATTAGCCTACTAACCATCTAAATCATCCCATAATTTGTATTAGGCAAGGTACTATAGATAAGTGTTAAAGTGTATGCTTAATTTCCTTTTTAGAGTGCAAATTTTGAAGATGTTACTGTTGTTATAGTTGTTGTTACAATCATTGTTGCAACACTTAACATGCCTAAAATCATCCATAAAACTATTGGGCATTTGTACTAAGCAAACTATAAACATTGGATATTGAAGTAGTGTCTTATTGCTTTATTATATTACTTTTCTTAATTGGTTTCATTGTTGTCATCATCATTAATTAATGTTGTTATAAATGTTTGGACAACCATTTAAGTCATTCGTTGACTTGTATTTATCTTGAAAAGTGTGAGTGACAAATCATTATCAAGTTTGCAAGACTATTGTATTTCTTCCTTGTCATCAATATAACTTGCACCTTTCAAGATACATTGTTGCTACTGTAATCTCACTTTTATTATATAGTAACTTGCTCAAGCAACATATAATTTGTTTAAGAGGTCATTGATTATAACTGTTGCTACTAACATTTGATGTTTCATTGGTAAAGGGCACAAACCCATTTTCATTTTCCCTTGTCCCTTTCAACTTCACCAAAGTGTCTTCTTCTGCTGAGTGACCTAGAGAGAGGGGTGGGTTTTCATCGTATCTTTTTTCCCTTCATCAACCAACTAGGTCCTGGGACGTCTCCCTTGGAGTGAGGCTTTCCTCCTCATAAAGAGAAAGAGGTACCCTATTGGGGTGATAATGATAGGGTTACCTCCATGTTACATGAATCTAGGCCTACTTGCCTCTAGGCTTTGGGCAAGTATAGATTGTGCAATAACAATGATTAAAGAGCATTATGGTGGATTGTTTGATTTGTAGTTAACCGACATAAATTCATCTTAAGTCTGGATCTATCAAGCATTGAGAGGGACCAAAAATATTGACTAGCATATAATATTATTATTATTTGTTATAAGTATTATACCTTTCTTGCAATTGACATGTAAGTGTTACCCATGTACATGACAACACCTCCATCATATTGGGTTGTAGAGCACCTCGTTACTTTCGGGGGAAAAATGGATGTCTTTTGCAAATTACTTTTCCATTGACAAAACATTAACCATGTTAAAGGTTAGGAGGACCATGGACCCCAAAAATATAATGCAATAAAAATAGATAACCGTGAACAATATTGGATGGAAAATATCAAAAACATGGGAGAGACAATTACACCTTAAGGTTGTTGAAGGTTGATGCTAACAGATAGACGTAGTGACCCAACCACTTAAATTTTTTGTCTTTGTTTCAAGTTCACACTTACACTCTCTAATATTCTAACTTCTCATCCCCCTATTTAGTATTTTGCAAAGGAATAAAAAATTGTCGATAAATATCAAAGATTGAAGAATTGAACTTTGAAGAGGAGGATAAATATAAAGTATCTTATTAATGGCCACTTAGATCAATTTGGCCTATCAAATACATGTTAATCCCTTTTGATGATGAAGGGAAACCAACTCGAAGGCGCTAATCACCTCCCCCCTCTCTTTCTCTCTCACACACAAGGGCTCTACACCTGCAGTGCCCTGTCCCGACAACTAACCCCCCCCCTCAACACTCGTGCGCATGCACACACACACACACACACACACATGTGCATGCACACATATTAATATAATATCACACAAGACTCGCCAAGAATGCTGGCAACAACATGCACAATAATTTACGTAGCATCATGACAACCCCATATTGTACAATTGTAGTATGTATGATCTAGATTATTTTGAGAACGAAATGAAGGCAGAGATATAACAATAAAATATACAGAGATATTGCAATAAACATAGAGATGCAATAATGCACAATTTTTATTAATGGGAGAATGTACAGAAACTGTAAAATTACAGAGTGGATGACTCGCTAGAATGGTGGCAGCTTATCTCTGAGAAGAGATGTGATGACTACACTCATTCACAATAAGATGATGATGTTTACAATGAGTATCTAGAGGCCTTTTTAACATAAAGAAAATCCAAAACCCTAACCCTGAAAGATGAAATGCCAAAAGGTTTATGGGCCCCGATGGGAGTAGTTGGTACGTCAACTTCCCAAGGGCGTAACTTTTGCATACGATCTCCGTTTGGGGCGTTATATACCTCATCGGAAAGGTCTAGTCGAGGAGTACATATACCGTTTGGCCCACACTATGATTTCTCATATCGTATAGGTGTTGTATTGCCCCAAAAAGCGTTGTTTAGGGCCTCAAAACAACCCCAACAGTTCAGGACCCGAAAAACCGTAGAAAAACTGCCAAGGTGGAAATCCATGTTTTGAGCCAGTGGAATAGGTGGGTGGCCACTAATTTCCACCTGGATAAATCCTTCCCCCTTAGGAAGCAATGGTCTATGTTGTGTCAAGTCCTTAGGGAAAATTTTGTTGAATCTGAACCTCGGTGAGTTGTTTGCCTTGCTGAAGAAGCTGCCCTACTTAGCTTGTTGAAGGTTGTTATGAACTTGTTGTTGGAGGGGTTGGATCTATTTAACCAATCTGGATGCACAATCTTCCTGAGTATGGGAGGACTCTATTGGTGAAGATGCAACATGAAGAACATGAAGGGGTTTATCATAACTTGGTTTGACTGGGCAGTGTGGAGGCACCCCCGTAGGTGCAGTAGGAGTATCTTGGTGCTCTTCTACAATCTTGTTGACCTGCTTCTACTGGATAGAAGGGTCTTGGGTTGAGGCTGTAGTGGTTGCAAGGTCCTTCTCTTCTGACAATGTTGTGGAGAGGCTAAACTTTCCGGTATGAGAGATGACTTTACGACACTGTTTTGTTGGTACAATAGTTGGAACTACCTCTGGTATCTTGTAGGGTTGACCCCCTAGAGTAACAATGACGCTACGGGGTTGAGACTCATAAACAACATGACGCCTCCACATATATGGTTGGCCTAGCAGAACATCACAGACTTCCAGTGGGGCAACATCACATAGTACCTCATCCTTGAAGGGTTTGATGCCCTATGATAGGCGACACTTCTGGCTGACACAAAGATATCATCTTTGGCTGAGCCATCCGATGTTGTATGGATGTGGGTGTGGTTGTCGGTAAATCCAACTGCTTGACGACCTATGCTAAGATGAGGTTCTTCTGGCTTCCGCTATCAACAATAAAATGCAACGGGGTCCCCTTCACCCACAAATGTGAATGGAAAAGGCGCTCCCCCTCCTCCAGATCCTCTGGTTCTTTTGGTTGAATTGTTGCGGTCGCGACAGTAGCAGTGGGTTCTGCATCAATTATCTGTCTCCTTTTATTATTGTCTGAATCGAAGTTCGAGTCAGGGCTCGACTCTGTTTCTTTGAGCTCGGGCACCAATGACTATTTCGAGCAACATTCATCAGTGTTGTGCCAAGGGATTTTGTGGAAGTCGCACCACTTCTGAGTGTCCTTCTTTGTCTTCCCGTTACCCTTCTTTTCCTGTGGCTTGGACTGGTTATCTTGAGGTTGACTATTCTGTGAGTTAGGGATGCCTTTACCATACTTTGGTTGTTACGGATTTGCAGACCCAAATTCTCGCTTGTTCTATTGCTTAAATTTCTGCTTGATTTTGACAACATATTTGTAAGTAGCTCCCAGTGATGAGATGTCCATAAACTCCATTTCGGTTTGGATGTACCTGTGTAGAGCCCCGCGGTATTTTAGAACCAGATGTCGCTTAGAGTATTTGATACCCATATTGGTGTGCAAGGTATGGAAGGTATTTGTGAACTCCGACACTGTTTGGTCCCGCTTTTGATGCAACATGGTCCATCTCATGTATTGGTCATCATAGTTTCCCATAGGGTAATATTGCTCCTTAACCGCATCCATAAAAAAATACCAAGTGGCTCGACCCCAAATATTCCATAATCCTCTGTGGATTTTTTCTCCCAGTAAGTTTCCCACCATTGTTTGACATGGGGAAGAGCCTTAAGGAGCACACACCTGATCTTTTCTCTTTCGGAAAAATTGTGAACAGAGAAATAACTATCTAGTAAATTTAACCATTTTTCCAAAGCATCCACATCGATCTGACCTTCAAATACGGGAATATCAAAATTAACTTGTACCTTGAATGGGGTAGCATTTCCAAAGCAACTGCTTGACGAAGATGTGACTGTTATTGTCTGCAATCTTTGAAGGATTTGGGCAAAATTCTCCAACATCTCGTTCCTTTGTTGTGCGAGGGATTCCGCGAGCAACAACTTGATGGGATCTTCTGCTCCCTTGTTCCTTTCTCTCTTGCCATTGGAGGTCGCTTGGATTGGCGAGAGCGGTTGTCCTCAAGAGAAACTAGCTCAAGACCTAACTCTCTATACCCTAGCCTCGTCGGGGACATGCATTAAGAAACGAAAAGGAGTAGCCTGCTCTGATACCAATGATCCATATTATTTTGAAAACGAAATGAAGGAAGATATACAACAATGAAATATACAAAGATATTGCAATAAACACAGAGATACAATAATGCACAATTTTTATTAATGAGAGAATGTACAGAAATTGTAAAATTACAGAGTGAATGACTCGCTAGAATGGTGGCAGCTTATCTCTGAGAAGAGATGCAATGGCTACGCTCATTCACAAGAAGATGATTATGTTTACAATGAGGCTCTAGAGGCCTTTTTAACATAAAGAAAATCCAAAACCCTAACCTCGGAAGATGAAATGCCGAAAGGTTTGCGGGTCTCGATGGGGGTAGTTGGTACATCAACTTCCCAAGTGCGTAAATTTTGCATATGATCTCTATTTGGGGCATTCTATACCTCGTCGGAAAGGTCCAGCCGAGGAGTACATATTCCATTCAATCCAAACCATGTCTTTGGGTATCATTCGGTCGTTGTTGTGCCCAAAAAACGTCTTTTAGGGCCTCAAAATGACCCCAAAAGTTTAGGACCCAAAAAACCGTAGAAAAACTACGAAGGTGGAAACCCATGTTTTGAGTTAGTGGAATAGGTGGGTGGCCACCGATTTCCTCCTGGATCAATGTACATATTATAATTCGATGCCTATAAGAGGAAAAACATAAAACACAACACACCTATGAGGGGAACATGACAAGGAGTTTATTGCTCAACTCATAAAATCTACGAGTTAGACAATTTTCTCCAAAAGCCTGATAACTGGCTAATGATTTTGATCTTTTCTAATGAGGCATAACTAGAATTAGATCAGTCAAATCCAACCTAAAACATGTTCGACAAATAAGGTATTTCCACACATGTCAAACACTTTAAGCAACTGCTCATGCACATAGATCAAAGATCAATACACTAGTGTATTACATGATTAAAATCCTCAAAGAAGAAAAGATTCCACGACCCCAACTGACACAACCACTTGAGGCAATATATTAATGCAAAAGGATTTTTTTTTACATATGACTTTCTCAAATTGATCATCAACAAATGACCCCTCCATCCTCTTTAAACAAAGATCGTGGACCAATCGGGTGCTAAGCCATGTATCAATATAGTCGTTAGTATCAAGGAGAATATGAACCGTTGAATTACTTTATGTCTAGAACATATCATGAGCATCAAATTACTTAACTGCAAATGCATACCAAGAAAACACACTTTACTTAAAGACACATTAGACTAAGTTGATCTTAACTAACTACTATGTGTCTAAATATCCTAACAAAACATGCATAAATCCATTGAAATCTAAATCATCGATAACATATGTAGTTCAAAAATGTAAAAAAATCCTAAAAAACTTGGAAAAATTAAAATCATTCACTATTAATTCTATTACAATTCACTATTAATTCTATTACATTGGCTCCACATCAATATTAGTGGTCATCTTTCCAAAACCACTTGCAACAAATATTTAAATGAAACAAAAACATTCAAATTGTGATCTTTCCAAAACCACCTGCAACAAATATTTAAATGGAACAAAAACATTCAAATTGAAATTAAAATTTCAGCTATAGAAAATATTCATATCAAAACTTTACCCATCTAAAAATTGACTTTAAAATGTAAATGCAAGCCGTTGGATTGATGTGATACCTTGCTCTATCTCTAATATCGTTGTCTTACTTTACAAAGTGTCTTTAACTTCCCATTGTTAATGTGATGTATATAAAACTTGTATATCATTACTCAGGAAAATCTTACACCATCATAAGTGGACCTTAACACCATCATAATAGTTTCAATGCATCCTTCTTACATTTATGAAGTGTCTTTAACTTCCCATTGTTAATGTGATGTATATAAAAATTGTATATCATTACTAAGGAAAATCTTACACCATAATAAGTGGACCTTAACAGCATCATAATAGTTTCAATGCATCCTTCTTACATTTATGGACATTGAATGATTCCAGTTGTATTGGGAGGTGAAAATGAAATATCATTGTGATGCCAAAAAAACATGGACCTGGTACAAAGTCAACAATTATATGCTGTCACGTTACTGGTGCGCCAACGCGTTTTTAACCTTGGAATGTGTAACATATGTCTTCCCTTGCCTTTGACCCGGGCTAAAATAGTTTTGAGATAAAAACAAAGAAACTTCTCAAACCTAACACCCACGTTGGCAAATAACGTTTTGCATCGTAATCAATCACGAAAACATTTTGGTTGGGCCATGTCGGGACATTGCTGCAACCAGCTCAGATCAAATTCCATTTACTGCAACCAGCTCAAATTCCATTTTGATATGTGATTCAGTAAAGTGGGTCTCTGATCATTGAAATCTGTCTCGATATGTCCTGCAAATTGTATCGCCATCTTTCTCGTTAACAGTTTAATAAAATTTTTCTCAATGTGCCTAATCGGGATCAAGTCCGATAGGGCAAAAATAAAAATAAAAATAAAGCCAGCAAAACAAATGAAAAGGAGATCGTAGGTCCACAACGATGCCGACAATTACATAACACAGCATATCCATCCACCTGTCTCCCCATCTTCACCCTCCAAACAAAATCCGGCATATTCGTCTAGATCCTGCCTGCCAAATTCATGGCTACCCCCATCCATACAAACACAAAATATATCTCTATTCCTTGTTACTGCCCACTTCTTTGCCCTGCTGCTGCATCATCCTCTGCTACTTAGCCCTGTGGCTCCTGCCTACAGGATTGAGTATCCATCTTTGTTCTCTTCTGTTTTGGGTATATTTGTTTACTATCCATCTCGTCAGTTTGTAATTTGGATTTTAATATTTTTTGATTTGAGGGATAGGGGGATGGCCATCAACGTGGATCCTCCCAGTGGGGTTGCCGCAGAGGGGAAGCACTACTATTCCATGTGGCGCAACACGTTCGAGATAGACACCAAGTATATTCCCATCAAGCCCATTGGGAAGGGCGCCTATGGGATTGTGTGCTCGGCTAAAAACACAGAGACCAACGAGAAAGTGGCTATTAAGAAGATCGGCAACGCATTCGAGAACCGGATCGATGCCATGAGGACACTGAGGGAAATCAAGCTTCTCAGGCAGCTCGCCCATGATAACATAATTGCCTTGAAGGACATTATGACCCCTGTTGCCAGGTCTAATTTCAAGGATGTTTATCTGGTTTATGATCTCATGGATACCGACCTCCACCAGATCATCAAGTCTTCCCAGGCCCTCACGGATGATCACTGCCAGTACTTCATCTACCAGGTAGAGAAAAAATGGTAAATTGATGTTTTTGTGTGTTTCAATGGATGGGTTTTGTGTCATTGTTGCTCGTGTGGTTTTTCTTTGTGATATTTTCCAATTGGATTTTTGCATCCATCTTAGATATAGGGTGTATATACATAATAGGCATAGAGGAACATAGACCCATAAAATCAAGCATGGTGGTATGAGCTCCTGACTTGACTAGACCCTGAAATGCATTGGGTATGACTGCCTATGCATTTGATGAGTACATGGGAATTGACTTCCTGGTTGTTGGGAGGAAGCAGGAACCAGTGAGATTTCCCCAGATGTTGGAGTACGGGGAATCTTATCTTATATGAGCAGGGTCCAGGGTATTCTGACTGGCCCAGGTGATTGGATCTGGTCATGTGAAGAGCGCTGCATGCAAATAATTTGTTGCTGCTTGGCTGTTCCCTAATAACCTGTGTCCTGCTGTGATTGGGCGCTGGATCACATTAGGTAACTTGTATAGATTCAGGGAGTGATTACTTCAAGCATCCTTTGTTGATTTTTTGATCCAGTCTCTTTGTCTTGTTCTCTCTGTTCAGTATCCGGGAATGGATTATGGGGGCGTTTTCAGGGAGAAGAAAACATATATTTTATAACCTCTGGGTTTTATGCCCTTAGTTTCCATCCAAAAGAGCATAAACACCAAGAGTGGTTAAATGATTATTCAAATGTCTTTGGACTGTGGAGATAGCATTGAGAAGATTGTGTTGCCTTGAATCTGCATGTCGCAACAACTTTTGAGTGATTTGAAATATAGAATAACTTTTATATCGTTAGTTATGTGTGTGACTAAAAAGATTTTGGAGTCACCAGAGCTTGAAGCAAGCAATTGCTCTGAAGCCACAGCTGATAACAGATTCACAATTACTATGAGATGGATATGCATCCATCATCAACAAGGGTATAGCAGTTTGCAGGTGTGAGTGGACAGGTCTTGACTGGGTATAGAGGTCTGGCACCTTGATCCTTTGAGAAATTCCTATACATCCATCACTCAAGATTACGTGGCATTAGGACAGAGCTTACATCTGCTTTGAGAAAATGTGCATCTCCATTCTCCGAAACTATACATGGCAATTAAACTGGGCATAAAAGTGATACTATACATGGCAATTAAACTGGGCATAAAAGTGATTTGGAACCGATATACTTCTGTCAACAAAAGACTTTACATGGCAACAAACTATGGTTTTAGGATATTTTGGAACTAGAGTATAATACTGCATCAACATCCTCCAATGACTTTGATCCACAACCGTAAAACTTAGACACAACCATATGGATACAATGCATGCACACAAGTTAAAGAGAATGTATTTTACATTCATTGACGGGGAAGAGGCAGACAGTGCATAAAGCTCGAATGTGTAAGAGCGCAGTGTTACCCCATACAAGTTATATCAAAGAGAACATCCTAAACAGATAACAGTAGCAGAATTAAAGTTCCAAAAATGTACTTACAAGTGTTACGTTCACGTCATTGACTGACAAAGGTCACTATTTATCTGGCCTGGTGCTGCTATGTTTTGTTCTTATCACGGCGTAGGCTGAGGTGGGGTGGCTACTCTAGTCTTGCCGAAGTTTTCCATGCATTTAATTTATCATGGGGTTGATTCTTTGCTCTGAGTGGTGTGGCTGTTGCTCAACATTGACAGCTGGGTTCTTGGCTTGGCTAACATTTATGCTCCTAGTGTTGTGGATGAGAGAGTGGCCTTTTGGGACTAGCTGGCTGAATGCCTCACAGAAACAGATTGGCTTATTTGTGGATAATTTAATAATATTATTCTCAGGAAGTCAAGGCGGGAATCAATCATGTTTGCATGCCTCCATGGGACGAACGACTAGGGATTAGCGCAAAGCCTAACTTGGCCTTTACGACTCTAATAAGTATAGACGGAATGATTCTTCTGATTGCTGGTTTAGTTGGTCTAATCTAAGAGCCGTCTTGGAAAGAATTATGAAAAGGATGGGCAGAGCAATGTTGTCGGAACAAAAACTCTTTCTTCTTTCACTGTGAAGGGGGAACAACTTGCAATGCTTAAGACCACCAGTGGCCAAGTAACTAACATGAGGATATTGAATGGGAATGTGTTATCCACTATTGCACTGGTTTTTGTCACAAGGGTTGATGGAGGAATGTAAGCTGGCCGTGCAGATTTGCATTGACATGTACCTAGGTGTTTGTTCTCCTAAACAAGAAAGATTGTGTGACCAGGAGTTGACCTTGCCCGAGTTGACAAAAACCTCGATGACGATGGTTGATGACAAGTCCCTTGGGCTTGATGGATACCCATTTGAGTTTTACAAAGTCACATGGGAATTTGTTGGGCCCAATGGTCAACCTCTTGAGAGTATTCAAGAAAGTTGCCCCGAAGAGATCCTTGGGTGCACTTATCAACAAAGGTTTGATTAAGTTTATTCCCAAAGGAAGCGACCTTAGCTTATCACCAGCTAGTGGTCATCACATTCAAAATTTTGGCCAAAGCTCTTGCTTTGCAACTTAGATACATTCTTCCCAAGATCATTAGAGAAAACTGGTTTTATCAAAGGCTGTTTTATCCTGGACAATTTTATTGTTGTATGGGAAGGCATGGAATGGGCCAAATGCTTGGGTCTGATGGCCCTTTTCATCAAATCGATTTTGAAAAGGCATATGATCAAGTTGAATGGCTGTTCATCTAGGTGATGCTCAAAGCTTTGGGGTTTGGTCATTTCTACCTCTATACTGTAGAAACTTTGTTTGCAGACGTCAATGCCTTCCTCTCTATAGACCAGGTCAAGTCAGATGAGGTGGACCTGTTTAGGTCTATTAATTAGGGCTGTCCATTTGCACCAACGTTGTATGTTATGGCTATAGAGGCTTTGGGTGATCTACTTCATCATAAAGTTTTGCAGGGATCCATCAAGTGTATTCCCCTCTTGGTGTAGGAGAATGCACAGTGGGATGCTTCTCCTATGCTACTTGGGTTGAGGCAATGTGCTCTACAAACTTGTGTTGCTATGCAATTGAAATATATAGTTAAACTTGTAGGAAAGATTGAAACAACATTACATGAGATAAGAAGGATTCAAGAAATTGGTCTACTCATTCTCATTATCTTTTATGAATGTTTACAAAAATACATTCATGTGCCTTAGCAATTACCAAATTCGAATACGAATTCCAATAGCATTTGGTACGGAAGAAATATGTATTGGAAAAAAACCCAATACGGTTTTGATACATTTTTTTTCCCGGAAAAAAAACTTACTTTCTATTAATAAAATAGTTAGTACATTCAAAAGGTGCAAAACGCGCAATCAAAAGATGATCTAATGATCATTCCTAACAGCAATGTCACAACAGCTTTCTGGAATTGAATTCAAAAAAGTGGAATCTTACCTGCATTTCAGGTTTACATCTAAGAATATTAAAAAAAGTGTCTTCAATACGGGCAGTGAGATTGCCCCCTGCATATTCCTCCAAAACCAAAAGATTTTCTGGCAGCTGTGACGCAGATTTTGAGAGATTGTCGGCCTGGAGATTTAACTCCCTATATATGTGAGTGAAACGGAGGTCGATAAATGATCTGGAAGCAGTTCTGAGTTTCAGGCCCAGCTGAATCAGATGTGTGTAGTAGCTGAGATTTGTGTTGCATCCAGCCAATGCATAAATTGGAGTCTCTGTATATTATGACATTTAGCTATTCCTTTGTGGGCTGCCAGCTTTAAAAGTGCCAAAAGAGCTGAGAATTCAGCCAGATTGTTGGTGCCTTTTCCAATATTTGCTTTCCCTGTAATGAAATGTGACAGAGTGAAGAATATGAGGAAGCCCAGGCCACATATCTTTTCAGCCCCTTGGCAAGCCCTGTCAAAAAATCCCCAAGGATTTGTTTGATTGATATTTAACGGTGAGATCTGCCAGGGTGTTTTGATGAAGGTTGAGACTTTGTAAGCTTGTGAGATTGCAGTGACCTGTTGGGAAACTTTGTAAGTCGGCCGGGATTGATTTCCAAAGAGACAATCATTGTGCGCCAGCCACAGTCCCCTTGCAACTAACAATGGTAATGCCTTCCAGCAATGGAGACTTGGCTTGATGAGGAAATCATTAAGGCAGGCATCGATGCTGGGGCTAGACCACAAGGGCGATTGACCAGTGAAAATCTCCAGATCTGCCCAAACTTGTTTCATGAACTCACAGTGCAGAAAGAGATGCAGGGTTGTTTACTCTGTCTACACGCAATGGACAGATACCAGGTCCATGGAAGCCGATTTTCTGCATCCGATCCCAAGTCAAAACCCGACCCTTGAGAATTAGCGAAAAATGGAGTATCGACTCTGGGGGAGCTTTAATTTGCCAGAAGTTTTTATGCCATCAAAGTGAAGCACAGGTGTCCAGATTGATCAGTGAAAGGTAAACCATTTTAGCTGTATATAATCCTCCAACATGTGCGTAGGACCATGCAAGCTCATCCATGTCATCTGTGAGATGAATATGGGCATGCTGTAGGGTATTGATAAAGTTTTGCCAGTCCAAACCCCAATGAGATTCAATTCCTATGTCGGCAGTGGAGAGCCAGGCTTGCTTCCAGATCATTGTCTGGTCCTGATTTGCCAATTGGGTCAAAGTATAGTAGCCTTTGGATCTGAGCAGCTGGATGAGTTCTGGGTCAAGGAAGATATTGTTGTCTCAGCCAATAATTGCATCCATGCCGATCCGGATTTGGATGCCATTTCCAGGTCTCCTGGCTAGGAAATTTTTGAGGATTGGGAAAGCTTTTGTGAGTGATCTCCACTGAGACGAGGCCGTTTGGATGTGTTTATTCTGGATTGAATCCAGTACATAATTGACATTGGGAAGATATATTTTTCCAAGAGTATATCCTTCCAAAGATTTTCCTAAGAAAGGTCCACAAGGATTTAACTGCTAGAGCGAGTCCAAATTTGACTCCGTCCTTTAGTTCCCAGCCTCCACAGTCCTTTGGCATTGAGAGTGTTTTCTAGCTAACCAGATGCATACTCTTGTATTCAGAAGTGCTTTTCCAGAGATAGTTGAAGCAAAATTTTCAGATACGGGTGATAATACCTTTAGGGATTTGAGCTAATATGTGCCAATAAACAGGGATCGCCTCCAGTACAGATTTGATGAGCACTAGTCTGCTCCCCCCTAGAAATCCAGTGGTTGCACCATAGACTGATTTTATGCTCCACTTTAGCCACTAGCTAGGTCCAGTCTATTATATTGTAGTTGTTTGGCTTTAATGTGAATCCCAGGTACATGATGCCTTCTCCAAGATCCTTCTGGGAGAAATGAAAATAATTGGAAAATAGTCCACTATACTCTGCATTGGCATATGGAAGGTGAATGGCCGACTTTCTGTCGTTGATGATCATTCCTGTAGCAGCACTGAAAGAGGTAAGGATATCCGCTAGAGTTTTACAGTCTGCAAGATTACAGTGACAAAAGATTAGTATGTCGTCAACAAATAAAAGATGGGATAGCACAATTTGTTTGTTGAAAGGGAGGTTTTGGAATTTTTGAGTGCGTCGAGCTTCAATAATTGCTCGACTTAGTCCTTCCATTACCAATATAAAAAGGTAGGGGGCCAGTGGGCAACCTTGCCTCAAACTCCTTCCAGAATTGAAGAAAGAAGTCCCAGACCCATTAATAAGCAGAGCAAATGAGGCATTAGTAACACCCACCATAATCCATTTCACAGACTGGAGGTCAAGTTCGATCTGGAGCAACAAAAGTCTAAGGAATAACCATGAGACCCTATCAAAAGCTTTTGACAAGTCAATTTTAAGACCACAACTTCTTTCTTTTTGGATTTTATGGTATGTAAGCCTTCCTGAGCTGTGCCAATGGCCTCATGGATTGATCGTCCCTTGAGGAAGCCGAACTGTTCATGGGTGATGTAATTTGAGAGTAAGGGTTTTAGACGTAGGGCGATGAGCTTGGAATGAATTTTATAGAGGGAGTTACATAAGGCTATAGGCCGAAAATCCTCAAAGGAAACCGGAAGATCTGTTTTGGGGATCAAGGCTAGGAACGTGGAGTTAAGAGCAGATTTAAGATTTCCCCTTTTCTGATCTCTTCTAGGACAAAGAGTAGGTCATTTCCAATGGTATCGAAGGAGTGTCGGAAGAAGTAAATTGTCCAACCATCAGGGCTAGGACTTCTGTCTTTTTTAAGGGAGTTGATAACCCCACTGATTTCCTCCTAGGTAATATCGAAGAAAAATTCTCTATTTTCCTCCTGATCAACCATCTTGGGAAAGAGTTTTAATATATTTAGCATGTACCCTATAGCCTCATGCTCTTGTGCTATAAATAAATTTTTAAAGTGGGAGACCCCTAGATATGCAAGGTCAACAAATCCCTTTTTTCTTTCTCCTCGCTGGTCCTCTAGTTCCCATATTGTATTATGTTTCTTTTAGTGGTTTGCAAAACTGTGAAAGTACTTCGAGTTATGGTCGCCGACTTCCAACCAGGTCACTCGGCTCTTAAGTCGCCATATTTGCTCCTGCTCGAGGAGAATGGCATGACTTTTGCCTTCCAGAAGTTTAACATTTTCCAGCAACTCTGCATTTAAAGAGGGAGTGCCTAGAGCTTGGGAGTAGAGATTCTCTAAGGATTACTCGATGGATAGGATATCTTTACCTTGTGCTAGTCTCCTAGCTTTTGCCCAAGTTGTAGTAGCCTTTTTCAGATTCAACATATTTTTGAAAATTTGATTACAAAAAGTGGATCCCCTTTGTGGAGAGCAAGGAGTCCATATGACCAACTGTTTATACTCCTCAATGCTTGACCAACTATTATTGTACTTGAAAGGAGCTCTCGACTTGGTATCCGTTTTTCCCAGTTCCAAGAGGATGGGCCAATGATCCGAGCAGCGTCTCGGATCCACCCAGGAGCGGATATGATTGATAGAAAGGAAAATCTCTTCTTTGACCAGAAATCGGTCAAGTCTTTTTTGAATATCATCTGCCCTTTCTCTGTTATTAAACCAGGTAGGTTTTAAGGACACCGACTCCACATCTATAAGATTACAAGCTTCGAATCTATCCAGAAAGAAATGAGAGAGTTTATCTACCCTTCCCTGTGAGCCCCAAATCTCATCTTTATGGACCGTGAGGTTGAGGTCACCACCAAGTATTAATTTATCATCTTGGAACCACTGATACCCCAAGATTTTATTCCAATGAGCTTCCTTGCCTACATACGGGCCGTAGACGTTTATGATCTTGAACTGTTTGTTTAAATCTGGATTGAAAATATCTGCAAAGAGTCCTGCCTCAATCACATAGGAATTATTTAGGTTAATATTGAGAGAGAAGCCTGAAATGAGGCCCCCTGAAAGATCCGCAGAGTCTATCCCTATAAACTGCCATCCTGGTAAGAATCAAGAAAGATCATTGTGAAATGCATCGAAAGGACCCATAGTTTCTTGTAGGAGTAGAATATCTGGCTTATTGTTGTCACATAGGTTTCAGAGGGACAATTTTTTGGCTTTCCCTCCTAAGCCATGGATGTTTGTAGAGAGAATGATCATTGGAGAACCTTTTGTAGGGCCGTCGCTGCTCTAAGGGCCCTAGTGATTATTTTTTGTCTTCCTTGACATATCTCCCTGTTTTCTTTCTCATGGGCACGTTTTAATGCAAATTTGTGACCAGCCTCAGGTTGATTCATATCCTTAAAGAGTCAAGTCCGATAACACCCGAGGGCCTCGCACCTGCCCCTCTAGAGCGTAGAAAGTAAGGTTCCCTTTCGATGATGTAGATTGTGAATCCAGGATGGAGATCCCTGGCTTGTGCCTTTGATGTGGCATGGGAATGTGCTGAGTAAGAGATTTTGAATCCGGGAAGGAGGTCCCTGGCTTATGTGGCATGGGAATGTGCTGGATGGTAGAGAAACAAGGAGGGAAATCGCTAGAAGAGGGCGAGGGTGTGGGATGGAAAGGTGCAATAGTAGGTCGGGTTCCCTCCCTATTTCTTAGACCATCAACAAACTCGTTTGAAGGAAAAGAAGAATTTAAAAAAGTGGAAAACAAACCAATGCCCTGGAGAGTTGGAAGTGACGCTTCCCACAAGGAAGTCAGAGCCAAAATTTGTGCTTCTGATAGCTCCAAGTCCCCAATAAGTTTATTTAGATATGATGGCAGGTCCTTCATTTGTGCTGAGTCTTCTTTGGATTGTGCAACAAGTGATGGTTGGACCTGCTCTGTATAGGCCTGGTTAGTAGCTTCCAGGGTCTGGATCTAGAACTTTTTGAGTCGAAGAGTTAGTTGGAATCACATTTGGAGCGTGGAGGGGTGTGGGACTGTGATTCTGAGCTTCTTCCCTAGCATCGGTCATAGTGGGACGTCAAAATCTCAACTCACAGTTTGCATGCAGGTGACCCACTTGGTGACAACGTGCACATCGGAATGGAATATGCAAGTAGTCGAGCTGCCGAGTATAAGTTTTATCGACAAGAACAATATCCAGAGACTCATAAAGTCCTTTTCTTGGATCAATATCAACGAGAATTTGTGCAACTGATCAGTAGTTAGAAGAGAGATAGCGTTTGTCTACCGTGATGAAATTACCCAGGGCTTCCCCTATGGCTTGGAATCCTTCATCCGACCAAAATTCAATGGGGAGGTTTGATAATTTAATCCAAACAGGAAAGCTGGATAGTCCCTCCTCCTTTGCATCGAAGAGCGGATGCCAAGGCTTCGAGCAGAATAGGTGGCGGTCCCAAAACAATTGACTTGCCAGGATGGCCTCTACATCTGCTTTTGTCTGGAAGACAACCCCCATCCACCCCCTCGATAACAGGTGACAGATCGATAGATAGCCCAATAGTGGGAGCCATTCCGTCTCCATCCATGCCAACACTGTGTGAAGAGCCATTCGCCTTCAGACAAATTTTCCAACTATCGTTTGGCCATGCAAGTCTGCAATTTGTGTGACCTGTAAGTCTTCGCCCACAACTAATGCAACCCGCCCTCCATGCGATTTGATGGTGGATTTACTTTTTTTCTTTACATGTGCACATGATTGATTGGATGGATCTGTCTTTGAGTTAAGAGCAACGCTATTTACAGAGTGGTCTGGTAGATCCCTTTTTTTTTGCAGAGACTAAAATTTCAGAGCCCGCCTTCGAAAGAACAATGATTGGTTGTGTTAGCCTGACGGGGAGGGGAGGTGCCCTAGTGACTTCACATGAATCCCCTTGGGAAACGTAGGGATGCTTAATTGCCTTGGAACTTGAGATAGCCGCTGTAGAATCCAAAGCGTGAATTTGATTAACTGGGAGAGGGAGGAAGGGACCAGGATCTGGCCGAATATACATCAAGGGGTTGCTTTGCAATAAAGAAACCTCTGCAAAGGGGTGTAAGACGACGTTTTCAGGTGCTTTGGGAGAGGAGAAGATCTGTGACTCTGACAACAAATCATTAGAGTAGTCAACAACGGGCTCATATCTGTCCATAAAGAGGGTGAAGGGACTCCATGCATTGCATGATCGGAGATATGACAGGGTCTTCACAGGAGGATTGATTGAGACGCCACAGAGCCGATCGAATCCAGTTTCTCCATCCCGTTTGTTTCAATACGGTTTTGATACATAAGTATGCATCTCATTGAATTCATATTAATTATTAATATTATTTGTAATATTACTAATTACTAATATTATTGATTATTAAAATGGTTAATGTTACCAATAAATTTTATTGATTATTAAAATTATTATTTAAATTTTATTATTAATATTATTATTATTATTAACAATATTAGTAATTACTAAAAAATTAAAAACCATTATAAAAAGGTAAAAGTTTTATAATATTCTTGATTACTAGATATAATATTAGTCAAAAGGCATGAGAAGAATTGTAGTTTGATACCCACACCCACAATGTAGACACTGATCCTCAATTCCCATGACGTTGGTGGTCGAAGCTTTAAAGCTGATACCCATGATGTTGATGGTTGAAAACTCCAAAGTTGATGTTAAAATTTTGGATCATGGTAAGTAGATTTGGCACTTAGAAATTCAAACCCTAAAACTAGGAAACTTAGCACTTATAAACTCCTATCAAAATTGTGAAATTGGAAAGCTAGATTCTACATAGTACAAAGTTCAAACACATCACATTGAAAGATATGAATAAAAAGTACAAATCCAAACTCTCAATCACTCATCTATTTATTAACTCAGGAAAACATAAATTACAATGCAATAATCTCAAAACCTTACAATCTATGTCTGACTTCAACTCAAGATTAAAGGTCTCACACTCATCTTGCCATTTTTTTATAGACTAAGAATGGTTAGTGTATACAAAAATAGAATGAGTACCACCCCTATGGTGCACCTAGGCTAGAGAGACAAAACCTAACCCAACTTGTTGCCTAGAATAGTGTGCCTAGGTATATAATAAGAAGGCCACCTAGCAATCTACACTAGACTTGGAAAAGCTGAATTTGAGTAAAAACTCAAAATCTGCAATAAACTTGGAAAACCCCAACTTGAGTAAAAACTCATCGATGCCGAAATACCAAACTCATGATGCATGCAATAGCCCATACACCCATGGGTATCCCATCCATGCACCTCAAACCCTCCAACAATCCAAGAAAAAACTTGAACAAGATCAATTCCCTCTCTTTGAGAGAGTCCTTTGGTAATTAGAGTAAGAGTCTCAGCAAGGTCAACTCCATCTTTTTGAGAGAATCCTTCGGCAATAAACCTATCCTGGTACTCTTCAATACTCCTGCTACTTGCATGCATGGAATGAATCACTGATTCCATGGTAGGTTTTGACACTGTGTCCACAGAGCTAGAAGGACACCCCTCCATCACTACGTCTTACCATACCTACTCTACTGGATCAAGAAGTAGCCTTTAAAGGCCACCATATTGAACTCCTTTAGCTGAAACTTGATCAGGTTCAAGGTTGTGTTTCCTAATGATCACTTGCTAACCATCAAACTTAGCCAAACACTATAGATCTGTCATACAAGAAACTGAGATTAGACACTTTGTTAAACTAGGAACATACAAAACATCATCTAGCTCAAGAACATCACTTGAAGGCATGTAGAAGGACACATATTCCAATCTGATAATTTGACAAGTGGAAATTGGAATCATTGCCCAACTCACCCTGTATGCCATCCTCTTATTCTTGAACTCTATTGAATGCCTTCTTGTTGAAGGTCATGTGTTTGGATGCTACACTATCCACATACCACCTTACAGCAGAAACAATGTTAGTGGAAAGGCACAATACCATGGAGAAATCTGTCTCAAGTCTGGATGCTAACTCATCTGCTCCCACTATAGTTTCTATACTCCCTACAAACTCTTGTTGCTGTTGCTTGGTTTTCTTCCTCTCAAGACGCTGAGATGCATAGTGGTCCATCTCATGGCATTTGAAACACTTCATGTGACTCAAGTCTTTCTTTCTTGGTTCGAAGAACTTGACTCTTCCTCCTTGTCTTTTGACCCCTCCTGGCCCTCCTTTCTTGCCTCCCCTCATCTTCCTGATGAGGGCTAGGTTTTGGATCTCCTCCACTTTGCCTGAAACATTCTCTAGTTTAGTTTCCTCTAGGATGAATTATCCCAAAGCTTCTCAAAGTTGGGAAGCAACCCGTGAGCACAGACACCTTGAACAAATGGTTCCCAAGATGAAGAGAACCCATTTAGTGCTATGGGTATCGACTCCTCACTCTTGATTTTTTCTCCAGTAGTAGCAAGTTGATCTCTTAACTCAATGATCTTCATCAAATAGCTAGTCACTGTGTTTGTGTTGCTCATGTGGGTAATGGCAAGCTTGCTTTTTAGAAGCATCTTGTGAGATATGTTCACACTCTGTTTAGAGTGACTAAGGCATCAAACATCTCCTTGGTTGTATTCTTGACGATGTAAGGGATCAAGTGGTCCTTCACCGAATCAATTACGATTCGCTTTGCTTTATTCGCCTTTTGGTATGCTCGCTCCACTGCATTGAATCGATAGGGGGCATAATCTTCTTCTCAACTACGCTCCATAGGTCTACCTCCTCCAACAATGTTTGCAGCCTGCACTTCCAAGGTGTAAAGTTGGAAGCGCCCTCTAGCCCATCACACTCATTGCAAACCCTAAAATCACACTTCAGCAAATAGATCATCCACAAAAGAAATCAGATCTGCAACCTATCCCAGGTGCAGATCACCTATCACAAGCGAAAAACAACCCTGCAATCACTGGAAGATCCTGGGCATCTCACCCAACAACCTATCTCAGGTCCTAGTGCCTCTGACAGGCACAGATCAACTTCAATCACTGAAACTAGGGCATCACACTCACTGAAATCCTCCTACAACCCTCACACAGGCAGCAGCTGCCTCCATACTTGGATTTCTGGAAGATTTCAGATCCACTGCCCTGATATTGTGTTAAAATTTTAGCACGGTAAGCAGATTCTGCACTCAGAAATTCAAACCCTAAAACTAGGAAACTTAAAGCTGATAATATCCTATCAAAATTGCTAAATCTGAAGCTAGATTCTACAAACACATCACACTGAAAAATATGAACAGCAAGTACAAATCTGAACTCTCAATCTCATTTTCCTATTAAAGTAGTAAAATAGAAATTACAATGCAATAAGCTCAAAACCTCAAAACCTTACTGTCTAACTCTGATTGCTACTCAAGATTGAATGTCTC
>JASDQU010586143.1:59615-83362 GCA_032191745.1 Picea mariana | reverse complement strand
ACTCACTCTCTTGTGAGAGATCAACTTTTAGTCTTTTGCTTGGTATCTTTGGTCTTGGAAGTGAGGCGCAACTCTTATTGGAGGATTCTTCTTGGCATTTATGGTGTTTCTCTCATGGAAGGTTTACAACTAGGGTTTGATTAAGCATTCTTCATGATTTGTAAGTGAATTTTTCGTGCAAAAATTCTTAAATGAATGGTTGTAGGCTTAATTTCTTACATTTGCTATGTCATTGCTATTATATTGCTAAATCTTAAAACCCTAGGTAGCAAGCACACTAGTAGGTCATTGCTATATGTCCCCATGCTTGAGAAACAATTTTAGCCATTGATAAAGAAAGATATAGCCTAGCCGTTGCTACACTTATCCTCCCTTATCTGAGTTAGCATTAAAGTCATAAGTTGAAGAAAGGTGACGTCCTAGGCCTAGTTAACTCTACACCTAGGGTTTTAAACTTTTAGGGTTTGAGAAGCCTTGCTCCTGCAACATTTTTCCCCCTTAGACTTGTACTTTAAAGCTAGCCGTTTTGCCAAGTGTGTTTAGAGAAAGAGGAAGGAGCATGAGGCCTTGCTTAAGCAACATCAGAATGAGCCTCCTTCCCTTAGGATTTTGATTCTAGGGCCCTGCCATTGCAGCACCATAGAACCTAACCTTCTAGTCTTTAAATTTCAATCCTCCTGAGATTTTGCCCTTACTTTTGACTCCATATTACCCTAAGGCACTGGTATTCTTTCCAACGTTGAGCTTGTTGTGCAAATTCATCTTTCAAACTTTCAAATTTTGAAACCCTCACTAACCCTAATGCACTAACCAGGGCTGACGTCATACCTGACGCAACAAGCCCTCTAACTCTGCAATTAATGATGACATCATGCCTTATTTGAACTATTGTTGATAGAAACACTGTTGGCTTGGTCATCTTGTGATAGACATTAATGAATTGGTGAATTTCATTGGCTAATTAGCAAAACGTTGACTTCTTTGTCTATTATATTGCTTAATCATACTAACCCTAAAGGAAGCTGACGTCATCCCTAGGATATTGACGCAACAATTTATTGTATATGAGCAACTAATGACATTTAATGCATTGAGTTAATTCAAGGATTGATCATTTTCATTAGATGCTACATCATTCTAGTGTTTATTGACAAGTAACATTATATTGCCATTGTCATTATTGTAAACATTGACTTCGTCAATATTTACTGCTGTATATGCTCATATACATTGAAGTTTAATAATCATTGATTTATGAAGTATTAACCATTATTGCATGTACTAGTTTCATTGTTGTCTTGTCTCGCAAGCAGGTGCCTTTTCTGTGGTTATTCTTTATTTGACTATCTTCTGGGCGGTAATCTGTGAAGGGGAAACCAGCCTTAATCCTTTGAGCCCTTTCCTTTCAAAACCCCAGATTGCCAGGGACGTCTCCCTTGGGCTTAGCCACCCTAAATAGAAAGGACCTCCCCATTGTGGTGACATTGGGTGGGGTAGGTCCCTGTTACGCCAGTTTGACCCTTATCCTCTAGTCTATGACCTAAACTACAAACTGAGTGATAACAATGGGCAATGTAGTTCGTGTGTTTTATTAAGGTAAATTGATGTTGAATTAGTGAAATGGTTTGGGTCTCCTTAGAGGTTAGTTCCTTGTTTGGAAACTTGCGGAGAGCTTTACCGAAACCCAATGGTCTCACCAGTAAAACTCACTCAAAGTGCTGGATGTCCAAAACGGGTGGGAAGCCAGGTCCCGAGAGGGCCCGCCTTACTTCGCAGGTCACTTCAAGGCGTTTTCCCGCGCATTAAGCTAACTACTTTAGAGATTGTCTTAATTAAACTATCAACCACTGACCAACACAACGTGTATGAAACTTACTTCCAGCAGATCGAGACTAGCTCGCAATTGGAAGGGTCAGGAACCGCACTGAGAGCTGAGGGGAATTTGTTTATTTTAAACTAGAAATAGAGTACTGAAATGAAATGTGARACTAATTACTAATCCACAGTGACCAGGCCTCTTTTGAGGAGCTGAAGGGATGGTTTATTTGCCAAATTGAAAATTGCAGTAAGTAAAACTAATCTAGCAATTAGTGTTCTACTTTGCAAAAAGAAATCTAATCTAAGTGATGTGGTTAAGCTAGATTAATGAGAGAAGCAAATGCAAGAAATCACAAGAAATAACACACCACCACACCACCAACCTCCCTAAAGGAGGAGACAAAACTGGGCACTATGAGGCCCGCTTTTATTATATGCTATTACAACTGAGAAACTAAGTTCTCTTTTTCTCTTTTTAGGACTTTTGGATCCTTAGGATATGGATCAAAAWTGAAGAAAATGATTACAAAGGGTTCTTTGAAGRTCTTGATCTTCAAGGGTTCCAACTTAGGCTAGGTTTCCTTCTCTTTAGCTTCGATTTTGCCAAAGGTTCCCCTTGTTTTATGATGGGCCTGCTAAAAACCAGCAAAGAGAAAGATTAGAAAATGATGGCAAACTCTTTAAGCAACTAACATGAAAGGCAAATACTTAGCAAAAATTTTCTGAAAAAACTTTTCTTATGAAAAATGCAATTTTTAAGGACCTCTTGAAGCTTTAAATGAGACTAAGCTAGGTTCTTTTAGAGTTTTCTGTTTTCTGTCCTAAAACAGAAAGCTAAAACTCCTAAATAGCTAGATCTACAAATGCAAACTTAGAGCAACTTTCTACCTTAAAATTTTGAATAAATTTATGGAAAATTGCCACAAAACTACTTAGATCTACCCTTTGAATAAGAAAAAATTTAAACTGGATCTAAGACTCATGCATGCAACATTAGATAATAAGATTTGAACTTTTGAAATCGATTTTTAGATGACATGCAAGAAAGTAACCAAATATTTTTAGACTTTTTAGAAATTAAGGAGAGAGGAGGAGAAAGTAAGTTTGTGCTTGGAATGTCTTTGGGCTATGGGGTCCTTCTTTGGTGAAATGTGGAGGGATCTCCTTCAAATATCTTGAAAGAATAGAAGCATCAACCTAGATCCTCCTAATCTCCAAGTAGAGCATCAATCACTTCAAATCCTTGCAAAATAGAGGGTTAGAAAAAAGAGGTGCAACCTACAAGAGAGACTTCAATACAAAGTTAGTTAAACAAAACGAAAGATGCATTGAGAATCTCGCTAATAGATAAGCAAAATGATTACTAATCAAGCAAGTTTAGCATTCCTTTCCAAGTAAGCAATAGTACTTCTACAAGGCCAATTTAAACAACCATATAACAGCAAAAACAATGAAACAACATCACCTCATGATTACAAGCATCCACACACTTAGCCAATCCACCAATTTGACCTCCAAAGTCTTGCTTTTATTCCAATATGAGAAAGAGTATTACAAATAGCAATATTACACCAAGCGATTCTTCCCAAGCTCCAAACTAACTCACAATGGGAGAGAATGCCTTGCTTTATACACATTTGGGTGGAGATCCCAAGAGGGATGCGCATGTCAAGTGTGAGGGGCATGTATCTTAGATGAGGGCAAGTGGAGGAGGAGGAAAGGTGAGTTGTAACCCTTTCCCTATGCCAAATGTTTATCATATTGCCACATTGCAACCACTTGGGTGAGTCAAAGATTTGGGAGGTGATCTCCCTTGGAGAGTGCGCCACCTCAAGGGAGAGGTGCGCACCTCCTTTTGAGCACATGCTCATAAACCACTACACATGCCATAAACCATGTCTTTGACCCATCACACATCATCATATGACTGCCACCTTGACCTTTGGGCTTTAATTTCGTCTCAAACATGTCCCCACATGTTTCTTTAATTTGTGCCCTTGCTGGTTTTTTATGATTTTATTTGACTTTTTTGGGTTTTGTGAGCAAAAATGACTTTTAAGTGATTAAAATCACTATTTTTGCTCAACTAAGTGGGTACTTAGGTAATATGGGTGCTCTAGGTCCAAAAATGAGCATCCCCATGGCATATTAAGTCCCCTAGTACCACTTTTTTAATACATCTTTATTTTTTAATTAAAAATTGCCGTATTCTGACAATTTTTTAATTAACTGAAAAAATAAAAAAAATCCTAAGGGGGACTTAGTACATTTCCATAAGACTCTAGGAGAATGTTTAGCATGGTAATATACATTATACACTAGGCTTAGATCCATGCTCAAGCCTAACCATGGGCATATACTCCAGCTCTGGAGGGATTGAGTGAAAAAACTCATAAATTATAAATTGCTTGAAAACGGCAAAATATAATTAGTAAGTAAAAAAAACACTCCAGAGTATAACTCACGCTTAGGACTTAAGGTGGCTAATACCTTTTACAAGTTCATCATGCAACATCTCTTATTACAATTTTTCATGGAAATGTAAAGAGAAAAAGGTTGGTCTTAATGACCGGTTGAACTTCTGAACTCTGAATTTTGAACATGAAAATATTCAATCTTTGGCGGCTCGCTGGAAATTAACCCTAGTGCAACTTGGTGGATAACAATACCGAAGGGTTTTATCACAAAACCATAATCTCAAACCTCCAAGGGATAAACCTTAAACCTAGACTTCAAAATTCTCCAAGATGCTCCAAGAAGACCATGAAACCCTAGTGACTCCAAGAGAGAGATCAAGTGTAACAACATATGATTCTTGGTGTATTTCCATAGTTGTCTCCTAAACTCTCCACTTTCTTTGCGTTATGTGCTTCTGGAAGCATCTCCCTCTTAAACATTTTTTGTCCTTTGTTCGTGCACATCATCTCCTTTGTATGTTGTGCTAGGCGCGACACACCATACTTGTAGAAATTTTCTAAATTGGAGATTTAATACAAAACAAAAAATTTCACCTCTAAACCTAGAGGTTTCCCAGATCTTTACCCTATGAATTTCAGCCTTAGGGTTATTATGAAATAGAGTATAAAACAATAGCGGAAAATATACAATATTTCACTTTCTAACAACCCAATCTTCTAGGCAATCCAAGGAGAAAAGATAACAAACTATCTAGATAAGTTTTCAATGCTCAGTCACAAAAAGCTTTGGTACTGTTGCCGCCTTTATACACACCTCGGGTTTAACGTGGAAAAAACTTTTAATCCACTGGGTGTGTCCTTGGGGGCAAGTCTCGATTCAAGGTGCTATCCCTTGATCCTCGACTCCTCTGTCTAGGCCAACTTGTAGTGAAGCCAAGGGGGGTAGTCCCTACGAAAAATCTAAGGCTTTGAAACCAAGTCTAAGATTAAAAAATAAATTCTAGGAGTTTAACAATCAACAATAACAAGATTAAAGTGAAACTTATAACAAAATCATAAAATAGATTACACTAACAACATATATAACATATGCCTTTGAGATTTAAGCATTAAAGATACCATTCACATGTAAAGTTAAAGATTTTCTTATACTGGAAAATAAAGCATTCAATGTACAGTATATGAGATACAACTTAGAAAAAGGATACAAGTACTTGCATTGAAATGATAAGCAAATAAAGTGTTGACCAGTGCCAAATAATGAAGAAATGTTGTAAGATATTATGCCACAAGTTGCTGCTGAAAATGAGTGCTTGCACATGTTGCTTGAAAGTTTTAAAGGTTGCTTAGTGTTGAAATATTTATTATGAGTGTAGATTAGATTGATTTATTGCTTAAGTGGAATTGTATTGCAAGAAAACAAAGATTTGGCCTCTTAAGAGGCTATCCCCCAACTTGGAATTTGCAGAGAACTTGACGAAGCCCAATGACTTCATCAACAAGCTCAATGAAGGTGCCGGAGGTCCAACACGGGGAGAACCTAGATCTCAAAGTTCCTGTCTGACTTCACACACTCCCTTCATGCGGTTTCCAAACAAAGCAATAGCAACTTTTTGAGATTGCCCTAATTATTCTACTCCACACTGACCAACCTTGGTTCTGATGAGTTCCCCAGATCGAGCTAGGCTCGCAAGGGTTCAGAGCATACACCGGGGAGCTGAGGGGAAAGGTTTATTTGCAAATAAAGAAATTGCAGTAAAGTAAATGTGAGGCTAATTACTACTGTCTGCACTATCCAAACTCTTTTCAGAGGATCTGAGGGGATGGGTTTATTTGCAAGTAAAGTAAAATGCGAAATTGAAAGATTGCAAATTAAAAACTAACTAAGCAATTAAGATTACTTTGCATAAATTGAAATATAATCTAAGGATTGTTGTATAGTGCTTAAGATTGATTATGATTCCTTTTACTTAATCTTAATATATGAAATGAATTGAACTTAAGAAGAAAGGGAAATCATGCAAAGAAGTAGAACACACCAGAACACCGGTTCCCCCCTTAGGGGGAAAAAGGAAAGAGTGAGGCCTCCTTAGCCCCACATATTTTATTACTTGATTTTACAATGACTTTCTTCTTTTTTGGGAGGCTTGTCTAGGATCACATGTTTTACAAGGTTTTCTTGGAGTCTAGTCTTCAATGGTTCACTTCTGGGGTTCAAGTTTCTCCGATTTTCACCAAATCCACCAGAGTTTCTTACTCTTTTATTATGGACCTGCTAAAAAAACAGCAAGTTAGTCTAAATTTACCCAAAAGACATGTTAAGAGTGCCTTTGAAAAGCCAATCTTGAAACTCAAAATCGCTAAAAATTTCAAGTATAAAAGAAAGATTTTTTGAGACTTTTTGATAACTTAAAGAAACTAGGAGATGGCTCTTTTAGTTGCTTTTGTTTTCTGTCATAAAACAGAAAACAGAAACTACTAAGTAGCTTGATTCAAGCAATGAAATTACTTCACCTTTATGCCTAAAATTTTTTAAAGAAAGAATGTGCAAAAAAGGTGATTTTTTGCTTCTAGATCTAGCTTTGAATATGAAAGGAAAATTTATTTAGATCTAAAGCATTATGCATACATAAGATCTATGTTGATGATTGTAGCGCCGTGTGACATTCTCCAGGTCGTTCTCCTCTGGACTGAGTTGAGACGATCTGTGAGAGAGCCCATGTGATGGGTGTGCCCATGTGATGGGTGTGCGTCAAACTCTGGACTGAGTTGTGATAGCGTGTGGTCTCTTGTCTACTCCTCTGGACTGAGTTGAGATGACTTGAGATGGTCTCCTGCCTTGTAGTCCTCTGGACTGAGTTGAGCCGGCTTGAGATGGCTCTCCATATGGTACTCTTGTGGACTCGGTTGAGTTAATCTGTTGAGAGTGACGTCCTTGTGGGTGAGCACATGTGGATGTGTCCCTAGTGGCCGAGCACTAGAGGATGTGTGAGATCCCTTGCTATATTTTCAGAGAGTGAGATTTTGGTAAAACCCTAATTGTGTTGTAAAGGGTACAAGTCAGCCCCACCATGTAAGAGATAATTAATATTGTGTAATGATTAATTATATTATTTAGTTGAAGAGGTCGGCCCTATTGTGCCAATAGACACATCCTCTTGATGTGCTAGGTCTTGTATAAATAGGAGTAGATCCCCATTGTGGATCTAACTCACCCACACACTTGTAACATTCTCTCAAGTGGAGTTGTACGGCTGAAGTGCGCACTTATCTTAGGTGCAAGTTTCTAGGTTTTGTAAGCACCCCCTTGTGTGCTAAGGTCTATGGTGTGGGGGATCTTCTCTTGAGAATATAGCAAAGGATTGCTGGGTTTTTCCCTTGATTGAGAAGGGTTTTCCCAGGATAAAGCTCTTGTGTTCTTGTGCATGGTCAATCTTCTTGTGATCTTGGTTATTGCAACACTTGTGTATGGTATTGCTGAATTGTTTATGGTTCAAGTACATGCTAAATTGAAATAAACCACATGTGCATGAGCTAAGCATTAAAATTCAACATGGTATCAGAGCAGTTCCTGAAGAAGACCATTGCACAGTCAAGTGAAGGAAGGCCGTGGGAGGTTGAAGGCTGCTAGAACCCCTGCCGTAGGTGTAAAGGAGAGGGCCGAACCCTCTCTTAAATTCTGAAGTGAAGTTTAAGGCTGGACGCAGGCCTATCAGCCTTTGGCCGAGCTCTGCTGAGGGTCTTATAGGGAGACCACAGCAAGAAGAAACCCCTCTAGGGCTGCCGCAGCTAGAAGGAGCCCGAAACCGACCCCTAACAAAATTACAGACCAGTTTTAAAGTGTTTCTGAGGCAGTACTTCAGCATAAATTCGTATGTGTTCTGAGGCAAGTTAAGGCCTATTTTGGAGCAAATCTCAGGGATATTAGGCGTGGTTTCTAGTGCTAGCTACAGGAGTATTTAGCCGAGCCTCAGATCTGTTTGCTACAAATCTAAGGTCTGTCTTTTGTGCAAGTTACAGGGGTGTTTTGATCAAGCCCCAAATATGTCTTGGGTGATAATCTCAGAGTAACTAAGCCGAGTTTCAGGAGCATTCTTAGTAGAGATCAGGTCTGTTTTTCAGCATAGTTTCTGAGTTTCTTTCTGATCTGTCTTGGCAAATATTTCAAAGTCTGTAATTGGCAAGATCTGAAGCGGTTGGACCAAATTTTCTGAGGCTACAGGGCAGATCTGAGGCTGTATTAAAGGGCAGATCTAAGAGTGAACTTCAGCAGATATGGGCAGCGAATATCTGAGGTTTGTCCAGGCAAGTTAGAGGCCAGATTTAAGGCTGTCCTGACACAGATATAAGCATGTTCTCAAGGGAAGTCACAGAGCATCTTGGGCGAATTCTTCAGAGCTATTTGAGGCAGATTTTAGGGCAGCAAAAGACTGAGTTTTTAAAGCTATATGAGATGGTTTTTAAAGCAAAGTTTTGTGGCCAGATCTGAGGCCAATCTCTGAGCACAAGTTTTCAGGTTGCTACAGGAAATATGTCTAAATCTGAGCTTGAAGAATTGTTGAGTAAAATTCTGAAAACTTGTTTCAAGATTGATCCTTGAGGTGACTTTTGAGTGTGTGCTATAAGTGCATCTTATTCAAGCTCTAGTGAGGAGACTAGACTTGCAGCTAGTGATGTGCAATGTTTCAAGCCCTTGTCACTATGCGAGAAGAGAAGAAAGCAACTTTAGCCACCTCAAAAGAAGTCAAGGAATGCAAGAAAGAACGACGAGTAGTTCTTCTCTACCTCAGTCTTCTTGGGAAGACCAAAAGCAAGATTGAGCATGATTGCAGACTAAGGTAAGTTTTGTACTACTTTCCTTATATGATCATTACTCTGTAGTAGCTTGCATTTTGATAATGAAGGGTATTATCCATGGTGTGGGAGCTCTCATGACTTGGACTATTATCCCTGGTATGGGAGCCCTCATGACTTAGACCATTATCTCTAGTGCGGGAGTCCAAATTTTCTTGGTTGGTTGTTATCCTAGTACAGGAGGCCATTTTGGTTGTTATCCCTATGGGAGGCCATCTTGGTTATTATCCTAGTACGAGAGGCCAGATTTCTTATTTCATTATTGAAGGGCCATGATCCTTGGTACGAGAGTCCAATTTTTCTTTGGTTGGTTATTATCCTAGTACAGGAGGCCATTTTGATTGTTATCCCTACGGGAGGTCATCTTGGTTATTATCTTAGTACGGGAGGCCAACAAAGTACGATAGAGGCAGTAGAGGACCTGAGAAGACATGGGATGTCTCCAGGGTAGCAACACCGGAAGAGGAAGATGTCTATCCTTCAGACTTCAGAGGGAGTCACTTGACTCAGAGGGAAGCAAACTATTTTGAGAAGAAGGAAGAGACATTACCTTCTCCCCCTTCAACAGTTCAGAGGGAGACAATTATTGATTCAGTTGATCCTGTAGCTCTAGTTGATGTTCCTAGAGACATCGCAATAGGCTGGAAGAGGCCTTCACGGGCTTGACAGACTCTGCAGGAGGCAGAGGGACATGCAGCTCCTCGTGGTACATTTTGAGAGAGCAAGAGACCACAAAGAGTTTCGAGCTATGTTTCATCCATGAGCCACATCATTGATACTGCGCCTTCTTGTCATGGAGAAGCAACGGGCCAACAGGTTTTCGCTCTTCCACCTGTCCGAGATGATGAGCATGCACATGCCGACTCTTCTTCAGATGAGAGTTCTGATTCAGAGGACTCGATCCAGCTGATACTAGGAGGACTCGATCTGATTTCGAGGAGCTTCTTGTTGCACTCACTGCCATTGAACCATTGCCCTCCAGGCATCTTTTCTTGGTTCAGTCTTCAGATCCACAATCTTATGGCGAGGCTGCTGGAAATCCCTTTTGGGAATTCGCCATGCAGGAGAAGTACAACTCCCTCCTCGAGAACCAGACTTGGGATCTGGTTCCCCTTCCTTCTGGAGGAAACTTGTCAGATGCAGATGGGTCTACAGGACCAAGTGCGCAACGGATGGACAGATTAGCAGATACAAAGCTAGGCTTGTCGCCAAAGGCTTTCATGGTATTGACTATGATGAGACCTTCGCTCCAGTAGCGAAGATGGATTCCATACGATTGGCACTTGCCATTGCGACAACCAAGGGATGGGAAGTCCATCAAATGGACGTGAAGAATGCATTTCTTCACGGTGATCTCTCTGAGGAGATATACATGGAGCAACCCCAGGGATTTATGCAGGACTCATCTTTGGTCTGTCGACTGAAGAAGTCACTTTATGGCCTCAAGAAGGCTCCGATGGAATGGTATGCCAAGATGGATTCCTACCTGTTGTCACAGAACTTTGTACGTTGTAAATCAGACCCGAATGTCTACATGCTCAGGACGACTGATTCACTTCTTCTTTTAGTTCTGTATGTTGCTGATTCGCTGATCACCGGGTGCTCGACTTCAGCAATTGCTGCAGTCAAGAGGATTCTACATGACAGGTTTTTGATGACGGACATGGGTTCGCTACACTTCTTCCTTGGACTCGAGATTAGTTAGGATGCATCAGGCATCAAACTGTCTCAGGCCAAGTATGCACGAGATCTCCTTGAGAGATTTCACATGACAGACTGCAAGTCTGTTCTGACTCCTTTCCAATCAGGAGTCAAACTTGAGGATGGTGGGGAGACTCCACTAGTTGACAACACACTGTACAAACAACTAGTGGGGAGTTTGTTGTATCTCACACACTCTAGACCAGACCTCTCATATGCAGTTGGCGCAGTTTCCAGGTTCATGCAGGAGCCGCATGAGCTACATTGGAAAGATGCAAAGCGTATCCTTTGATACGTACAGGGTACCATCACCTTTTGGATTCATTATGCAGCAAACTCTACATTAGATCTCATCGGGTTCACTGATTTCGACTGGGCTGGCGATAGCACTGATCGCAAGTCCATATCTGGTTACTCACTCAGTCTTGGTTCCGAGCCTATCTGTTGGTCGAGCAAGAAGCAAGCTGCCATTGCTCTATCTTCAGTCGAGGCAGAGTATATAAGGGTAGTTAACATAACCATTCAGGCTATGTGGCTACAACATTTTCTCACTGAGTTGGGAATTCAGTTTCATCGGCCGATCGTCATCTGGTGTGACAACCAGAGCACTCTGAATTTCTGCAAAGATCCAGTTCAGAGGCAGCGGACGAAGCACATCGAGATCCACATGCACTACATCCGAGACTTAGTACATGAGGGGATCATCGACTTACAGTTCTGTCCTTCAGCAGAACAGACGACAGGCATCTTCACCAAGACTTTCACTGAGAAGAAATTCCATTCTCTACGAAGTCGTCTTGGAGTGAAGGACACAGTTGCCTAGCAACTGTAGTTCTTCTTTTTACATACATTGTACCTTGAGGGTTTTTTTTTCCCATGAGGTTTTCCCTCTTTCCTCACTTTATTTTCAGTGTATCTTTTGTATTTGGGTACCTAATATGGTCTCGTTGACGGGACCCATTCTTTATTTTCACCATAGTGATGTTCAGGGGGGGTGTTGGAGTTACTTCACACACACCTAGGATTTCTTTTTCCTAAGGTTTTTCCTTGTTTATTAGTCATAAGTAGTCATTATCCAGTATCCTATATTTTAGGGGAGAATATTCCACCTGGAGAATATTCTCTTTCAGTCGACACTTCAGTTTGACTAGTTGAGTTGAGTTTAGATGTTGCATTGGTTTTATCACCATGCAACATTGGGATCATCACCATGCTAATTCGACCTTGCCTTGGGATCATCACCAAATTGGCGCATTAGCCTTGATTCCCTGAGTTAACTTCTCACTACTCTCTGTTCAGTCAGTTAATTGAAGACTAGTTGACTAGTTAACAACTAGGTGGCAATTCACTCCCGTAACTGCCTGAGAGACTAGACTAGGTGGCAGTTCACTCCCGTAACTGCTGGTGTGTGTCCAGATCACTCTAGATCACCACTATGGTGCATTGGTTCACCTCCAGTGCGCACTCATTGAGCTATACAGAGTATATCATGTGTAAATTATTATTATTCAGAACGGTTAATGGGAATGCTTTCATTCTTTCTCTCCTTCTTCTTTCTTCTATTCTCTCTGCAAATGTGTGTATCATTGTTTAGCTAGATCTATTCTGTGCAGGTTCAACACATTTACAAGTTTCTCCGATTTTGACCGAATCCGCCAGAGTTTCTTCCTCTTTTATTATGGACCTGCTAAAAAAACAGCAAGTTGGTCTAAATTTACCCAAAAGACACTTTAAGAGTGCCTTTGAAAAACCAATCTTGAAACTCCAAATCGCTAAAAATTTCTAAGTATAAAAGAAATATTTTTTGAGACTTTTTGATAACTTAAAAAAACTAAGAGATGGCTCTTTTAGTTGCTTTTGTTTGCTGTCATAAAACAACAAACAGAAACTACTAAGTAGCTTGATTTAAGCAATGAAATTACTTCACCTTTATGCCTAGATTTTTTTAAAGAAAGAATATGCAAAAAAAAGTGATTTTTTGCTTCTAGATCTAGCTTTGAATATGAAAGGAAAATTTATCTAGATCTAAAGTATTATGCATGCATACGATCTACTTGATTTAGCTTTAAAAGGAAATCTACTTGCATGCAAAATAGAAAGTAACTAAGGGAGAATTTGAAGTTTAAGAAAGAGAGAGAGAGATAGAGAAGGTCTTTTCTTCAAATCTTGAATCTTGGGCTATGGGGTCCTTTGGTAAATGAAAGAGGGAAATGCTCTTCGATCTCTTGAAAGGATGAAGGATGGATCTTCTATCCAAATCCTCTTCAAGCTTGAATAACCTGTTAATCTTGTTCAATCCTTGCGAACACTTGTTAGATAAAGTACTTCCTACAAAAGAGACTTGAAGAAACACATTAGTTCATTGGAAAAACATGTATCTATAGAATCTCTATATATAAGAAGGTAATAAGATCTAAAAAACAAACAAGTTAAATAGATCCTATCCTACAATGTGATAACACACCTTCCAAGGCCTTATATGAAGTAGATATACAATAAATTGAACAAAATACTAAGTTACCTCAAGTTCATGCACAATTGTCCAAGCATCCACACATTAACACAATCACCATAGACCTCCAAAGTCTTTTATTCAATCTTCAAAAGAGTATTACAATGGCAAAGTTATTTCCCCAATCTCCAACTAACTAAAATGAGGAGGGGTTGATTTGCTTTAATAGCAAAAGAGGTGAGAAACCCAAGGCAAATGCGCATGGACAAGTGGAGAGGGCACATAGCTAGAGTGGAGATGAGTGGCAAAGGATAGGTAGATGATATGCCACCTCTCAAAGTAGTAGGACAAGTCTTCTTGAGTGAGAGAGGAGTCACGTAGTGATAACTCGCCATGTGTGAGTAGTAGGTGAGAAGGGTGAGTCATACCTTCTTGGGATTGACGCCCTTGCTTCTTGATGCGACACATATGCAAGAGAGGTCGAGTCCCTATTTTGGGATCTCCACCCTTGTACACCTCAACAAAGAAGTCGCCCTTTCCTCTAGAGAACTTACACTCACTTGGAGTTGACTAAAGACAAGAGGAAAACATGTCCCCGACATGTTTCCTTATTAATAGGTTGCTGTTTTTTGTCTTTATTTTGTCATTTATTTACCTTTTTCGAGAGAAAATCAATTTTTCTTGAGTAAAACTCAATATTTTCTCTCGAAAAGGTGGTACTTAGGTAAAATGGGTACTTTGGATGTGAAAACTTACAATTAAAATATCCCCTTTTTGCGGGAAATTTTTTATTTGCAAAAAACATTAAAAAACCCAAGGGGGACTTGGTGCAATTTCCATATGACTCAATTAAAGATGACCTAGCATGGTAATATAAACATTTAGACACCTAGGATTAGATTTTCCATGCCAAGGCTTAACCACGAGCACATACTCCAAATTTGGAGGTTATTTGAGTGAAAAAACTTAGAAATTATAACTCGCCTAAGAATAAGTTCTCAGGCAAGAAATAATTAACAAGTGAAAAAAAAACACTCTAGAATAAGTACTCGTGATCAAGTCTTAGGTGGCCAAGCCTTTTACAACATCATCATGCTAATCTCATCTTTTTACAATGCCCCTCAAGGGATGGAAATGTGAAAAAAGTTGGTCAAAATGACCAGCTGGAATTCTGAACTTTAAAAAAACAAATGAGCAAGTGATTGCTTAGTCTCTAGTGGCTCAACTGCAGATCCAACAAGTGCAATTGAGTGGATAACAGGTACCAATACCATGTAGATTTTTTTGAATTGGAGATTTAATGCAAAATAGAAAGTTTCACCTCTAAACGTAGAGGTTTCCTGGATCTTTACCCTTTGAATTTTAGCCTTAGGGCTGTTATGAAATAGAGTATAAAACAGCAGCAGAAAAGATACAATGTTTCACTCTCTAACAAGCCTTTCTTCTAGGCAATCCAAGGAGAAAAGATACCAAACTGTCTAGATAAGGTTTCAGCCCTCTCAGACAACTTATCACACATAAACCAGATCTGAAAATTCACTTTTGCAGCAGTTATAGCAGCAGTGAAACATCCGATATAGCAACAGCGAAACAACCCTTAAATTCTTCAATGATGATGTCAAATCAGTCAACAAATTATCTTTTTACTTATGTCAAATAAGCAAGACATATATAACTATAAATAACAATACACGAATTGTTGATGTTTGTGGTAGCATCGGACAGGTACTTCCACATTTGCTTGTGTCTAGCATGTGGAAGTCGTCAAAGAATCTTCTAGTCTTGAGTTTACTTTAGTTAAAAGGAATTAATTAAAGTAAAATTGTATTTATTAGTGAATTGAGTTATCTAAGGAACATGTATAGCATGCGACATGTATTCTATATCTTAAGTGGGTGTGAGAAGTAATCTCAACCGTAGATCACTTTGAAGATTAGAAATAGATTGTAACTCATGATTATAAAAGAAAGGCTAGGGTGAAGGAGGAAGACACTTGTGTTGAGGGAGTCGACACAGTCAAGACTTTGAGAGGAAGTCACTTTGGTGAGAGACTAAGGTTGAGGATAGCAAAGGACTTTTGCTAGTGTTAGGAGTGTAGGAGCAAAGAAGGACTTTTGTTTACACTAGAGTGAGGAGATCTCATAGGTTGGGTGAAGAGATTTCATCCAAGTATTGATCAGAGGGTTGGATCACAAAGGACCATGATTCAAGATCTTGGATAGGTGGAGAAGGACTTCCATCTAGAGGTCATACAGGTTAAGGAGGAGAGAGAGAGCAGAAGCAGCCGCAGGTGGGTTTCAAAGAACGAAAGCCACAGGAAAAATTTATATCGTATGGAGCTTGTCGTATAGACTTTTTGTACAGATATGTGATTCACAGTGGGTCGAACCGCGTATATATGCGGATCACAAGAGGGCAAATCGCGTATGCCTCGGGAAACGTGTCAGAACAGGTCGTACAACAACACATGAGTTTCCACGTTTTTCTGCAGTGTATAATTCTCTAAGTGGGCCATTTTCCTTATTACGGGAGCCCTGATTTGACCTTAATAAAAACATCATTGGACTAGTTTCCCCTTCGGGGTTTTTCTAGGGGTTTATACCAAAAAATATTGGTGTTTATCTATGCTTGATTTGGTTTCCTTGTTTATGTTTCCATTGCATGTTTAGTTGATTACTCAACTGTTCTTTTAGTAGATAAAATGATTTTATTTTGAGCTAACTGCCGGGTGTTGAGTAGAGTGGTAAAAGATCAACATGGTATTAGTGCATACCGAGGGTTGAATCCGCTTGGGAAAATCAACACGAAGAAGATATATGGATGAAAATCAAATCTGGAAATTGCACAAGTTTTGGGCAACTGAATACTTCATTAATATGCTCAAGATGAAGTTCATGTACATACCATAGCCTTCTCTCAGGCTAGTACAAACTACTAGCTCTCCAAAATCCTAGTTAGGGAAAACAGTGCAAAACCTAGCTCAACCAAGGAGCTCCAACATGCAAGAATCACTCCGACTAGTCTTCCATGGCAAGATGTCCTCTTCCCTTCTTCTTCGTCACCAAATATACCCTATGGTTCTTTCACAAAATCCTAATTTCAAACCTCTAGAGGATAAACCCTAACCCTAGACTTTAAGATGCTCCAAGAAGAACATGAAACCTTAGTGACTCCAAGAAAGAGAGAGATCAAGTACAAATGAAGACCAAGAGAGAGAGAGAAGATTAGTGCGCTTCTCTTCTAGATCACATCTCTACACAAGTTTGATAGTCTCTACTGTCTCCTCCACAAGAGTAAACCTTGGTTACATGAGCAAACTCCAAACCAAGATGTTCTCTTTCCCTTCCATAGCTTCGCCTAGGGTTTCCTCATGAACCCTAGTGAATCACTCCAAGAAGACAAGTACAAAGAGAAGAGTATAATGATATGATATGAATGATAAATGAGGACTCTCTCCTTCCCTTATATATATGAGAGGTAAGGGAGGCCAACAATACAATGTGGGCCCAAGTTCTTACAAGCAACCTATGATGAGCTCATGTAGGCCTATACAAGTGAAGTGCTCCACTCCAAGGGTACACATGTCATGCTCCAAGGTAATGTTGTACACAATAAGGGCTCCAAGATGATGTAGCTACACAAGGTGTGTTCACACCCCTCCATCACAAGTCCACACAGAGTTCATTGCTCCTCCTAAGCCATGTACTCCATTGGGTTAGCTGCCCTTGCAAGAACAATGTTGTAGCCCAAGCGTCCTTGAGCCAACTCTAAGCCTATTTATAGGAATCCAAGCTATCGCATGCCATCTAGGGCTTGATGCCATCCTATGGGATGCACAACACTCCTCCAAGTAGGGCATTCTCCAAGCAAGTGAACCTCTCCATGTGGCCATCATGAAGATTGTCTAGCAAGTTGTCAAGAGAACTCCAATTTCTTAGGGAAGAATACCAAGCCGACACCTAATTGAGGTAAAGCAATAACTAAGCAAGTTGTTGATTGCTTGACCCCAAATCTCATGAAGCACCCAAAAACATGGTGTAAACACTTCGGAGTAACCTGAAAGCTAACAATACTCACGTCACACTCACCTCTAGGTTTACCGAAGTCCTTTTTGCTAGTGCTGCATGCCAACTTCTCCTTAACTTTCAGTGCCAATTGATAAGATTCTTCAACAAAATACATCTTGTGTAGATTGATCATTGATTTCATCGTGAATGGTGAATTTTAGACCATTCACATATATGAAAACTTGTTGGTCTTCTTCTTCTTGGTGTCCAATGCATATCACTAATCAATATACTCACACACACTTTGTTCCTTCTGTTGCAGATTCTGCATCTATTTGAACAATTTTTTATTGTAGTTTATAGGTAAGAATTTCTTGTGCAACTTTTGGGCCATATTTTTCCAAGTTAAAATCCTCTCTTTATTCGTGTGCTCACTCTCGTTGCACAAACTCTCACCAAGCCGTTGCATGTCCCTTCAACCTCATGGCTGCAAATTTTGTTCTCTGTGAATTTTTTATCTTCTCACACTTGAAGTAACATTCCATTTTGTCCAACCAATCTACTAGGGCTCAATCCTTTAAGCTATCACAATAACTTGGAATTCCCTCTCTTACATTTCCTCTATTCTTCAAAAATCGAATCAATTGTAGTGCAAGATTGTTTGGAAGGGAACACTGGATATATAATATATATATTCAATATTTATTTATTTTTCAATGTTTATTAGGTTTACAATAATGTGTATAAATACACACAAATGAATATAGTCACATCTTTTAAATTATGGATGCGACTTTACATTAACGGAATAATTAATACATTAACAGTATAATTAATAATTAATGGACTTTGTAATATACAATACGGTATATTGCAAGTTATCCCTTTCTGAAAAGCTTCGTCCTTGAAGCATGGGTAAAGACGAATGCTTGGATCTAAACTTCTTATTTTCCCAATTAGCTTAATCTTCTGGTAAGTTTTTCTATTTGATTAGATACTCATTAACTCTTCTAGAATGTGGGAATTTGGTTTGTACTTCTAAGATACCTTCAGGAAGTAAAATTAACTTTCCTTCTGCATCTAAAAGAGGCAATTTTGTTTGTATATGGATGATAGGACCCAACTTTTTCTTCAAACAAGAAGCATGAAAAACGTCACACAATTTTCCTTTATTTGGAATATATCAAGGGTGTAAACAACTTGAACGATTCTCTTTCGAATTTGATAGGGTCCATAAAACTTAAGAGCCAGTTTGTGTTTCTTGTAATTTTTAAGAGAACTCTGTTTGTAAGGCTGTAGTCGAACAAACACCCAATCTCTTGTCATAAATTCTCGGTCGGTTCTTCTTTTGTCAGCTTGTTGTTTGATTTGGTTCCTTGCTTGTTCGAGGTGAGCTTTAAGAGTGTGTAAAATTTCATCCAATGTAGCTAGATCGTCTTTCACGGCATAAACTTTGGAATTGTTAACATATTCCTTAATTGAGGGAGGCGAATAACCATACAGTGCTTCAAACAGGGACATTTTTGTTGATGTTTTGTAGCTTCGGGTAGGTATTCTCACATGGCCTTGATGTTGAGCATGTGAGAATCTTCGTTGGCACCTCGTTGCACTTTCGTTTCAGTGAAAACACCCTTGAAATGGAGCTGGGGCTTCATGGGCTTGACGATGGGATTTGTGGGCTTGTGTTGGGGCTTCACACCCACAAGGAGGATTAAATTATTCTAATTTAATGTTGAGTTTGTAAAGAGGCTTCTAACTCAACCATTGGACTTGTATAAAAGGAGATCAAAGTCATTGTGACATTCATTATTGTGTGGATGCTTGGTGATTTTGGTCCAAGTGTGGTGACCTCAGTCCAACCAAATGGAGGAGGTTGAAAGGCCTCATATTTGATGTGTTTGAATGTGTTTTGGGTAGGTTAAGGCAACATGAGACTCGACCTAATGAAAGGAGGCCGCCACAAGTCTTGTAGGGCTGCTACAACCTTTGAGAAGCCTAGCAACAACAGGGAGGAGGTTTGATCCAGCAAAGGAGAACAGTGGAAGACTGTAGGAGGTCTGATAAGGGCAGCTACAGGCCTGTAAGTGGAATATGTGGCAGCCGCAGGTCCTAGAGGGCTGACACAGTTGCTTAAGTAGCTCGGCCAACCAAGGCAGGGACCCACGGTCTGTGGGAGAGGCTCGACCAGCATAGAAGAAGCTGCCACAGGTCAGTTAAGGGCAGTGGCATCATGGCAAAGGGGTTGGCCAGCCTAGGAAAGGCAACTACAAGACTGTGGGAGGCTGGCAGGAAAGGAAGGAGGCTGCTACAGGTGGACAACAAGGTGCTAGGGGTGCCCAGGAGGCTAGAGTAGCAGGTACATGTGGCTGTTTGTTGGTACAACAGAGAGTAACAAGTTCTGGGCACGTTCTAAGGTTGGTACAACAACTTAGTGGCAGATGTTAGGGCTGTTTGGACAACAACCCTTGGGACAGCTGTTATAACAGGCTTGGGATATTTTGTGATGCTGTTACAACCAAGTTTAGGGGTTGTAACAACCACCCTAACAACAAGAAAAGGAGCTGTTATAGGCAACAATATTGGGACAGTTTTGGAGACCTTAGACAGCCTTTGAGGGCTGATATAGCGGAGTCTTTGGGATAGCTTGGAGGGTAGGCTGAGGGAATCCACGAGGGTTGTTACAGCAACTCCCTAAGGGTAGACTTTGGAGCAACAAAGAAGGGGCTAGAAGGAGTCAGCCAGACTTGAGCAAGGAGTTGCAGAGGTAGTGGAGGGTTTGAGGGGGAAAGGGATGCCCTAACCCTTAGCCTCAGAACAACAACATTGGCACAAAAACCAAGGAGGGTTTCAATGGTGTTTGTAAGTGTTTTTGGTATATTCTTTTGTATAAGAATTGGGCCATTGTCCTTGGTAAGGGAGCCCATGTGTTCTGGTTTAAGAACAAGTGATTTTGGGCATTGAATTCTTGTGTACATGTATATGATCTAATTACTCATTTTATCTTCTGCTGTGCTAAGGTGTAAGGAATTTCAGTGTGTTTATATTTACAGTTCAAATGGTGTAATATTTGTGTATTCTGTTGAGAACATATACCAAACCTGAGGTGCGTGTGAACCAAGTCTGGGTGCACTACGGAATCTAACATGGTGTCAGAGCTTGAGGTTCTGGGAAGGGCAGTTGGATCTGATATATTTACACAGATGATAACTCTGAGAGGGAGATGTAGTAGTGTGGAGGAGCTAGCTCTGAGAGGGAGCTACAATGACTATTGCAGATGACAGTAATGTCGAGTAGACATGGAGCAAACCATTCAGATGAGAGTTTGTGGACTATTGCAACTTGGTGGAGTAGCAGTTTTGGAGTTTTGGTGGATTGGCGGAGAGCTTGATTTGCAACAGTATGTTGTGTGGCGGGTTGCCAACTCCGTGGATGGACTTTTGGTGGCTTGTCACAGTGAGTTGCGATGGGTGCAACTCGAGTGCTTTGGCACTGACGAGATAACTTCGTGTGGATGGCAGTTAGAGTCTTCATTGGGCCGGAGGGTTGGATGCTTGACTGTGGGTCAAGGTGCGACAGTGTATGAGGTATTTGACCCAGGAGGATGAGGACACTTGTAGGGATGAGTTGCAGAGGTCTAGAGTGGACTAGACCGAGTGTCCATCCACAACTTGGGACTGTTTCAGAGAGAGGACACAGGTTTAGTTGTAGCGTGTGCGTAGACACAAAGAGTCTTGTGACTTGGATGATGGACTTGGGCAGAAGTTCATTGGATGATCGTGACTTAGGTAAGCAGGATGCTTGCATTGGAGGATTGCATGGTTCTTAGACAGTGAGAGCCACCAACACATGATAGGGGCACAAGATTTGTTTGAGAGCTTCATAGTGTCTGACTCAGGTATGTACGTGGAGCTTGGTATGAGGACCAGGCATGTAGTACAGGGATTTGGAACAGTGGTTTTCTAGATGGAGTCAGGGGATGTGTTGTGAATGGAAAATGTGCTATGGGTACCAGGAGTGTGTTCTCAGACTCAACAATTGAGGAGAAGGGCTATGCAACTCTTGTTCCGGGATGGATAGGTATCTAGCTCAGACACATCGGTAGTATTGGAGTTAGAGAGAGCGACGTTTATAGGCAAAAGGGATAGCCTATGTGAGCCATGAACAACAGTAGAAGAGCGACAATGGACAGAGAGTAGGTAGCTTCGGAGGTTGTGTAGACTTAGAGGGAGCCCGACCTCAGAGGGATTCAGTGGATTTAGAGGGAGTCTGACTTCAGAGGGAGTTGGGAGGCTTAGAGGGAGAGTCAACTGTTCAAAGGGAGTCTACCTTCAGGTCTAGATGGGAGAGAGGCATCTTCCAAGACTGTCAGGATGGTGTCATGGGTTGAGATGGCTAGGAAGGATGCTGAGAAGCGGGAGGCTTCTAGGAGTAGGATGTCTTTCAAGAAGGGACCATGCCATAAAACATGATTTGCTTCAATGTCAGAGGGAGCAGCCAGTTAGGTGGATTGGAGAGCACTGTTCAAGTGTGGGAGATAGAGCTACTTCCAGTATGGGAGATAGAGTTACTTCCAAGTGATATTGGAGTATGTGAGATTACCTTTTTCGCTAAGAAGGAGTGTTGATGTTTGGTAGCTTCGGGCAGGTATTCTCACATGGCCTTGATGTTGGGCATGTGAGAATCTTCGTTGGCACCTTGTTGTACTTTTGTTTCAGTGAAAACGCTCTTGAAATGGAGTTGGGGTTTCATGGGCTTGATGATGGGATTTGTGGGCTTGTGTTGGGGCTTCACACCCACAAGGAGGATTAAATTATTCTAATTTAATGTTGAGTTTGTAAAGGGGCTTCTAAATCAACCATTGGACTTATATAAAAGGAGATCAAGGTCATTGTGACATTTCATTATTGTGTGGATGCTTGGTGATTTCATTCCAAGTGTGGTGACCTTAGTCCAGTCAAATGGAGGAGGCTGAAAGATCTACTGTGTTTGAATGTGTTTTGGGCAGGTTAAGACAACAGGAGACTCGACCTAGTGAAAGGAGGCTGCCACAAGTCTTGCATGGCTGCTACAGCCTTTGAGAAGCCTAGCAACAACAGGGAGGAGGTTCGACCTAGCAAAGGAAAACAATGGCGGATTGTGGGAGGTCTGATAAGGGCAGCCGCAGGCCTGTAAGTGGAATCTGTGGCAGCCGCAAGTCTTAGAGGGTTGCCACAATTGCTTAAGTAGCTCAACCAACCAAGGAAGGGACCCACAGTCTGTGGGAGAGGCCCAACCATCCTAGAAGAAGCTGCGATAGGTCAATTAAGGGTAGTGGCAACAAGGCAAAGGGGTCGACCAACCTAGGAAAGACAACTACAGGCTGTGGGAGGCTGGAAGCAAAGGAAGGAAGCTACTACAGGTAGACAACAAGGTGCTGTGGGTGCCCAGGAGGATAGAACAACAGATACAGGTGGTTGTCAGTTGGTACAACAGAGAGCAACAAGTTCTGGGCATGTTCTAGGGCTGGTATAACAACTTAGTGGCAGAGGTGAGGGCTGTTTGGAAAACAACCCTTGGGATAGCTGTTACAACAGGCCTGGGACATTTTGTGAGGCTGTTGCAGCCGGGTATAGGGGCTGTAAAAGCCACCCTAACAAGAAGAAAATGAGCTATTACATGTGATGTCCCGTCCCCAAGATTAGGCCAGCAGGGAGTGACTTAGTAGTCTATATGTTCCCGTAGACTGTAGTCAGGCACAAACAGGGAACCAGATGGAGAAATGAGGAGGAATTAAGGCTAAACGATAAATTAAGCCAAAATACTTAGGAAAAGTCACTTAAGCCTAAGTCAACGGAGAATTAGAATGAAAAGGTGATAAGGGGGCGACTTAATTAACAAATAATTCACTTAGGAGGAAAGGCGCCTAGGTTAAGTGATGTCAACGAAGAATTAGGTCGGGAAAGATATAAAGAGAGGAATTTGACCTAATTCCTCATTATGCATTGTTATGATTTGATGTTGAGACTTCCGTGAGGAGGAGGAGAGCCGACCTTACTGTTTTGTGGATTTCTGGAGGAAACCACCACCATTGATTGGTTTCGGTGTTGAGAGACACACCCTAGCCCATCGGAGATACCATTCAGGTATTTCATCGTTCATTTCAGGAGTATGCAGTGTGGAGGGCGCAGCTTAGCTAAGGAGGGCGCAAGCTATTTGGGAGATTCAGAGATCTGTAGTAGACCGTGGTCCCGAATGCAGATTCATTCCGACCCAGTAGAGATCCATCCAGGGCGCTTCCATTGAGCCATTCACCATCAGATTCCGACTGTGGAATCTTGCAGAGCGACCCATACAGCTGTTTAGGGCGCAGTCATTCCGGGCAGACGTTTGGCCTTGCATGCAGGGGTTTCCTATCAGATCCGGCCAAACCCTTCCAACCCATTTCATTATTGGACGAGACGATCGTTCTGAGCTACATAGCGGCAGATTCCGACGGTGGAATCCATTGGGGCGCATTCA
>JASDQU010586143.1:41254-59565 GCA_032191745.1 Picea mariana | reverse complement strand
ACCCATACAGCTGTTTAGGGCGCAGTCATTCCGGGCAGACGTTTGGCCTTGCATGCAGGGGTTTCCTATCAGATCCGGCCAAACCCTTCCAACCCATTTCATTATTGGACGAGACGATCGTTCTGAGCTACATAGCGGCAGATTCCGACGGTGGAATCCATTGGGGCGCATTCAGTGCCCAAGGAGGGGCGCAAATCCCCCCAGGGGTTCATATCTAGTGCCGTAGAGGTCCGTTCTGAGTTCCGTCAGACATTATTTCCAGTGCAGAGGCCAGGGCGCATTGATTGGAGCAGTTTCGAGTTCATTCTGACGGTGGAGTTTTGAGATCGAGTTTTCCAGCTGATAGCGGTCACCGTGCTCATCCGGGATCGTTCATTTTGGTCTTTCTATCCGTGCATGCAGCAGATCTGCTGTCTTCTTGCGGTCACGGGTATTTCTTTTGTCATTTGATTGTATTCCAGTACAAATCCATGAGATCTGACTGATGTTTAGTCTCTATATTTCAGTAGGCGATTTGTATTCCCATGCATGCACTATTATTATTCATAATATTGAGCGGTTGACATTCTATGCTATTGCATGCATCATTTTATGATTGTTAAACCTTTATTATGCAACATACAACTATAATAACCTACATGCAACCATAATAACTGACATGCAAACACAATAACCGAAGAACATCTCCATCAACCAGCTAAAACGCATCCAGAAACCCCCAGTGTATCAGATCTGCACGCTAGAGCAGTAGAACAGTAGCAAATATCTTGATCAGCTGGATCGAGGATATTTCATTACAGGCAGCAGTATTGGGACATTTCTGGCGCAGACCTTAGGCAACCGTTGAGGGCTGATATAGCGGAGTCTTTGGGACAGCTTGGAGGGCAAATTGAGGGCAGCTATGAGGGTTGTTACAACAACACCCTGGACTTTGGAGCAGCAAAGAGTGGGCTAGAAGAACTCAGCCAACCTTGAGTAAGGAGTTGCAGAGGCAGTGGAGGGTTTGAGGGGGAAAGGGATGCCCTAACCCTCAGCCTCAGAACAACAACATTGGCAGAGAAACCAAGGAGGGTTTCAACAATGTTTGTAAGTGTTTTTGGCATATTCTTTTGTATAAGAATTGGGCCATTGTCCCTGGTACGGGAGCCCATGTGTTCTGGTTTAAGAATAAGTGATTTTGGGCATTGATTTCTTGTGTACCTGTATATGATCTAATTGCTCATTTTATCTTCCGCTGTGCTAAGGTGTTAGGCATCTCAGTGTGTTTATGTTTATAGTTCAAATTGTGTAATATTTGTGTATTCTCTTGAGAACATAGACCATACATGAGGTGCGTGTGCACCAAGTCTGGGTGCACTATGAAATCTAACAATTTTTGTTGAGGTATGATATTGATATGTACTATTGTACCACCTTTCTGCAAGATGTAACCAATTAATCCATTGTGTCTGACTATCATTCACAAAATGCCTTAGGTACCCTTCAAGGAATTTATTAACCACTTCAGTCTGGCCATTTGTTTGGGGATGGTATGAAGTACTCATGGTTAAGGATGTCCCAACTTAGTGAAATAGTTCTTTCCAAATGTTGCTAGTGAACTTGGGATCCCTGTTGCTTATGATAACCTTGGGAAATCCATGAAGCTTAAAAATATCTTTAACATAGCTATCAACGACTTGGCTAGCCTTGGATTTTGAAGAAATCCCAACAAAGTGGGCATATTTGGTTAGTCGATCTACGATTACAAATATAGCATATTATCCTTCAGAGGTAGGAAGACCAGTAATAAAGTCCATAGATATTTTGGACCATTTTTGCACTAGAACATGAAGGGGTTGAAGAAGACCTGGATGAGCGATTGTTTCAAACTTTTGTCGTTGACAGGTGTCACATTCTGCCACATGTTTCTGAATGTCGGACCGCATACCCTTCCAAAAGAAAGATTGATGTATATTGTAATAAGTTTTGAAAAACCCCACATGGCCTCCTTTCGAAGTATCATGATTTTCTTTCAAAACTTGGAGTTTGAACTTGGAAGAGTTCGGTAAAAATATCCTTTGTTTGTACCACAATATGTCATTCTCCCAAGTGAATTTAGGATTTGTAGTTGGGTTGCTTTCAACTTCCTCTACTAGCTTCCTTATCTTTGGATTTTTGACATACTTAGTTTGAATTTCTAAGATCCATTTGGGAATGATGATGGAAATAGCGCATAGTGTAGCGTCACTATCAAGTTTCCTTGATAACCCGTCCGTAATTAAATTCTCCCTTCCTTTTTTATAAAGAATATCGAATTCAAAGACCTGGATTTTGCGCACCCATTTTTGTTGCTCTGATGAAAGGTTCTTCCGAGTTAGAAAATGCTTCAAGCTATTGTGGTTTGTTTTCACGGGAAATTTCGTTCCCAACAAGTATTGTTTCCATTTAACCAAGGCATATGCATAATGGCCAACATTTCTTTGTCATATGTTGATTTTGTTTGCTCCCCTAGTTTGAATTTTCGACTTTCGAATGTGATGGGATGATTATCTTGCATAAGAACGACACCTAATCCTGTTCCCGAGGCATCACATTCAAGGACAAATGTTTTGGAGAAATCTGGTGCTATCAAAACTGGGGTGGATGTCATTAAGAGCTTCAACCTTCTAAAACAAGATTGAACTTCGTCATTCCATTTAAACGCATCTTTTTTCAATAGTGTTGTTAATGGGGCCACAATTTGCGCTTAGTTTCGAACAAATCTTCTGTAGTACCCGGTAAGACCAAGGAATTCTCGTAATGATGTGATTGATTTGGGGCTAGGCCACTCAGTAATTGCTACAATTTTCTTTGGATCAACCTTGATCCCTTCATCTGATACGACATGTTCCAAAAATACTATCTCTTTTTGTCCAAAGCTGAATTTAGATTTGTTAGCATAGAACTTATTCTCTTGAAGGAGTTTTAATACTATCTCTATGTGCTTGAGATGTGAGTTCCAGTTCTTGCTATAAACAAGGATATCATCAAAGAAGACAAGTACAAACTTCCGTAGGTACGGATGAAATAAATCATTCATTACAGTTTGGAAGGTAGTAGGAGCATTGGATAAACCAAAAGGCATGACCCGAAATTCGTACAATCCTTCATGGGTATAGAAAGTAGTTTTGAGTATGTCTTCCTCTCGAATTCTTATTTGGTAATAACCTGATTTTAGGTCCAACTTGCAGAAATATTTAGTGCCATGGAGCTTGTCCAATAACTCATCCACAATTGGAATTAGAAATTTATCTTTTATCGTAATTTTGTGCAATGCTCGATAACCAATACAAAGTCTATATGATCCATCCTTTTTTCTAACAAGTATGACTGGAGCGGAGTAAGGACTCTTGCTTTGTGTATGTTATCCCCCACTTTTAGGGATAACTAGGAGATCATGTCTCGAGGCCCACAGGTCTTAGACATGGAGTACTGAGAGCAGGATTGACTTTAGCATGGTCCTGGAGGGCCCACCTTTTCTTTCTTCCAGCGTCTTTATCTTGTCAGCAGCAGCAACATCCACCACCATCGGCTTGGTCCTGTGTCAGAGATGGTTCTTGCTCCATGAGGTAATTAGTCCGGGTATCATGGTATGGTTACCACGCCAGGGCAGTGACTCTTGGTTGCATGGCCAAGGGAAAGGGGGTCTCATCACGAGCTAGCCTACTCATTTCTGTGAAAGTACTTGTGGGTAACGCTTTTACCACTGGTCAACATGCTAGGGCAGTATCCCTTGATTAGCTCTTAAACAAAAAAAAGGGAAAAAAACAATAAAAGACAAAAGAACAAAAAGAATAAAAGGCAAGAATGGGCTTGGAAAGAATGCATCCAGGACAGGTATAACTCGCCTTCTACAAAGCCACCCACAGGTAAAGTTTTCTGCATCCTCTGCCCTCATTGCACCCACCTGCTTGGACATCCCTTGATCACATCACCCACTTACATGGATTGGATGAGGTCTCTTCCGGGAACTTTCCTTTTCCAGTGGACACTAGCCCAATAGGGCACCTTGTCTTTTTCTCTAAACTTGTATTGTAGGCTTGTGTAACGTCTTTGAGCTGTTAACTGATGTATTAGGGATTTTGTGCACATGTTTAAAAATATTGATGATGAGATGTGATTGACATTGCTATGATCCCTGTGACTGATGAGCCCATGGAGGGTGTAGCTATTGATGTGCAGGACCATGCCCGACGGACAGGTACCATTTTGGACCGGTACACATGGGGAGATGATCAGTTTGGACCTCCATGGGGCTGAAGAACCCACTAGGTGGATGCTGAGACTCCATCAGGGGGCAGAGTCATGACAGAGATGGATCAGGGGCTTTGCACGGGAGAAGAAGAGGACGTTCCACCAGAGGCACCTTGACAGAGATTGACCTAGGGGGATTGGCCCTTTTTCAGTGGAACGTTGGCCTTGGAAGTCCTGGGACGTCACCCATGATGACCATGACGTCATCCAGCCTATTGGACGTCTTGGGAGGCAGACTGGGCAGTATTGGCATGTGTGGCATGATGGAGGAGCCCAAGGAGGGCTAACGTTTTGCTCCAGGATGCTCCATTTGCCCTAAAAGGGGTTGACGTCTCCTTTGGAGGGGCTTGATGTCTCTTTTCAGATTAATTAGGGTTTTGATTTAGCATTTTAATGTAAAAACAATATGATTTAGTATTTTGGCCTTGTCGGCCTTTTACATGACCTAAAATGTAAATTTAGGTCATGATACTATATAAATGGAGGATTTTCTCCATTTTTGGATCACAACTTACTCACTCCATAAGGAGGTCTGAAATTTGCGCCCTTTCTTGGGTTATTCGCTGATTTAGTGATGCGCACTTGTTGAAGGAGGATCTTTTGGCATAATTTGGCATTTCTCTTAATGGAAGGTGTTGCAACTAGGGTTTGCAATGCTTTTTCTTGGTGATATGTAAGTATTTTTTTGCAACACTTCTTGAATGAATGGTTGTAGTTTTATTTCTTGCATATGTTTATAATGTTTGCTGAACAAAACCCTAGGTGACAAGCACACAAGTAGGTCCTTGTCTCATGTCCCCATTGAGAGAATTTTCAGCCATTGATTGAAGAAAGAGAGAGCCTAGCCGTAGATACACTCATTCTCTCTTCATTTATTGCTAGTCGTACTATCTATAAAGTAAGAAGAAAGAGACGCCCTGAAGCCTAGGTTTTCTACACTTTGGGCCGATTTTCCTAGGGTTTGCTGGTAGAGCCTTGCTGTAGCAACACTTTGCTTCATCAAACCCTCTAGTCTTGGTTTTATGCCTCATCATCAGCTAGCTGTGATTTCCATTGAGTTAATGAAGGAGGAGAGAGCACCAAGGCCTAGTTCTCCTACACCAAGGTGAGCCTCTCTCCCCTAGGGTTTTGACTTTGAGGCCTTGCCTTAGCAACACCTCAAAGCTTCTCCTTCTAGTCCTTAGCCGTTTTTACTTTTGCCTCCTTTAGCTCTTGCGTCCTTCATTATTTGACTTCATTAACCCTAAGGCACTGATCTAAAGACCTGTTGCGTTGAAGTGAACCTGATCAAAACTACTCTCAACACATTGAATGAAACCCTAACTGCACTAACCCTAGCTTATAAACTAACCCTATTAACTGAGTGCTGCCGTCATCTCTTGATATTAGCACCTTTGTGCAGCTAAATGTTTTTCTTTATAAGCAATTGAGTGGTGTTAAAAGCATTAATTGAATGCCACACCGCTCCAACATTTATTGAAGAAGTTATATGATTTTCATTGCCATTTTATAAACATTGACTTTGTCAATATTTATTGTCAAATTGCTTATATGTTTATCAGATAGTCGTTGATTTATATGAAGTACTAACCCTTTGAGCTAGCTTGCACATATCAGTTTGTTGTTGCTTTGTCTCAGGCAGGTATATCTCTTGGGGGGTTTTACTTTATTGGCTGTTTAGCCAGGACTATCTGCTTGGTGGTGACTTGTGAGGGGGAAACAACTACTTTATCCTGTAATCCTTTGCCTTCTCAAGACCCCAGGTCACCGAGGACGTCTCCCCTGGGCCTTACCACCCTAAAGAGAAAGAACCATCCCATTGTGGTGACATTGGGTGGGATTGGTTCCTGTTACGCTAGTTTGACCTTCAAACCTCAAGCCTTTTATCCTTGCTACAAATTGTGCGATAACAATGTAATAACACCGCAGTCCAATAATTCTTGAACCAAGCGTTCAATTTCTGTCTTATGTTGGTGTGACTGTCTATAAGATTTTATTCTAATTGGGGAAAAACCAGGGATCAATTCTATGATGTGGTCTCTAGAACAAGGTGGAGGAATCCCACGAGGAGGTTCCTGAAAAATGGTGCTATATTTTCCAAGAATTTTGTCTAATTTCTTGGAATCACCATTTTTGTACTCATCAATAGTTCCCTCTATTGCATAGCAGTGTAAGAAATAAGCTTGGGCTCCCTTTTTAATCATTTTTTCCATCCCTATTAGATGAGACTATTTGTGGGGTAGGATAATTAATTCCTTGTAATTTGTAATTTTCCCCATTTTCATAAAATCTTATAAATTACTCTTGTAAGCTTAATCCAACAGTACGAAGTGTGGCTAACCATTGGGCCCCCAAGACAATACCCCTCTGATTGGCATAACATACATAGGAGATTTTAATTTGTAGTCATTCATGGATACTTCTACCTTGTGGCATTTCCCATCACATGAAGCAGTTCTATTTTTCGAGATGGAGACTTGAAATTCAGAGGTAGGATAAATGAATATGTTTAATTTCCTTGCTATCTATACAGTTATGTGAACTGCCACTATCTATGAGCACTATTACTTTAGTTTTCTTAACATAGCCATAAACTTTAAGGGTTTGGGGTTGAGAAATACCCGTCATTGCGGTGATAGAGAGTGTTGGACTTGCGTTTTGATTTCCTGACTCATGGGAATTTCTTGAGTCTCCATTATTTGTTTCTTCATCGAATGAAGATATGTCCCCTGCTTCCTTGTCCTTGTCGCTGTTACTCTTGTCTATTTCGCAATGAAAAAACTTTTTGTCCTTGCACTTATGGCCAACTAATCCTTTGTTCAATTTGACAATAAGGTACATTACATTGTTCTCTTGTCTACTTTACCCCTCAGGTTGTGGTTCAAAAGCACCTTTTTTTGCCTCACCATTATGTATGGTTTCAAGTTCTTCCATGTCTCCTTAATTTTTGCAATTCTTTGCTCATGGCTAATCTTCCACCTCTGCATGCCATTTATGTAGCCGTGGTCCACTTAGCTTGAAAAATATGAGTTTTACCACCTCAATCTCATACTAGTGTCTTGTCTCACTCCAATTCCAAGTGGTGTAGGGGAATGCGCAATGAGCTCTGTTATAGCGCAAGTTGTAGGTTGGGAAAAGCCCGACCCAACCACAAAGCAAGTGCTACAACTTGGGAATCCTACACTCAATGTTACCTCGATGTAGGTCCCACACTTCAAGGGTGACTAGATCACTCTAGAGAGGCGATCTTGGTGACCGTAGGAGGAATGAGATGGAGATGGATAGAGACGAAAGTGGAGCCTCTAGAGGTCATGTCTAAGTGGAGTGAAATGTGTGGAATGAAGTCTTGGGAAGGTCCAAGGGTTTCCAAGTATGTTGAGTGACCTGCAAATGGTGAAATACCTGCCCGAGACACAAGAAAAACCACTTTGCAATGATGTATGTTAGTTGGATCAACAAGTTAAACTTGCTGTCCCTAATTTACAGCAATAGATAACATTGTATATCAGCAATAATATGGTACTATAAGCTGCTCAATAAATGCTAGAGATCAAGTAGAAAATGCAAGAGAAAGACTAGTAAATGACTAGCTAAACTCAAGACAGAAAACCAATATTCTAGCATAAAAAGATAAGGCTGTTGTAAACACTTGTCTGCAGCAAATTATATCAGCCTTATGGCTGTAACATTCAATGTATTACAGCAAGAAAATCAGCCACTGAAATCCCCTCAAACTTTGCCAAAAAGTGCGCTAGACCAAGAAGAATAAGTGTGCAAACTTTGAGCAAAATCCAATGGTTGATAAGAGAGTTATTCAAGGAAATGAGTTAGGGTTTCTGCAGCCCTAATGGCCGAAAATGTAATTTTATAACAGCAGCAAGAAGTAGCTCCTTGACGGGGACGCCCTAGTGGCTGTGAGGTGCCCAAGGCACAAGGAATACAATCCACTTTGCAAGAAGTAAAAATGACCAAAAATCACGTTTTCCAATGCAATATTTTATTTCTCCAATGTAATAATAAATGGCTAGTGCTCTTAATTATTGGGTTAATGGGGTCATGAAAAGAAAGAGCTAGAGAAGCTACCTCCTTGGGGGTGTAAACCCTCTTACTTCCCAAGGCATGTTTCTCTAGCTAGGGTTTAAGCTAAGAGGATGTATGCCCTTATATGTCTCTTAGCAAACCCTTGTTTAACCAATAACATGAAGCATAAAATGATGAAGACTATGGTGGGGGTGTATGCCCTTGTACTTCCCACCTAGCTCCTAGCACAATAACCTTGACTTGAAACAAATGATAGCATGAAAGTAAAAAACATACTAATTCAAGCAAAAATGCCAAGATAATCCACCGCAATAGCAAGAGATAAGACTTCCAAGGTTAGCGCATCACTTCCATCAACCATAACATCAAGAGATAACCATAAACAAGAGCTAAGAGAGACAAATTTGCCAAAGGTAGCGAAAATTTCAGACCAATACTTCTCACAATGAGGGAGAGTTATGTTAAAATGAGATCTTATGATTTCTTATTTATACAAAATGTCACCAAGGTGACTTGTCCACATATTTAGGGGTAAACCAAAAGACTAGGGGTCAACAACCCTAATCTTGCGCTCTTAACAAAGTAATATTAAACAATTCATTTAAAATTTCACTTTTGCACAAATAAAACCCTAATTTTAGTAGGACGTCACCCCTTTAGGGGACGTTTTGGCATTTGGAGGAAGTCATTGGTGATGGAGAAGAGTAGAGAGGCTTCCCAAAGCCACATGTTAAGCATCCAACAACTTTTTTCATGATGAAGGCTCAAGCCCCTTCAAAACGTCCAAGTGCCAATGTATGTCACCTCACCACCAAGCCCTAACTCGCTAGGTGACGTCATGCTAAAAAAGGAGAAGTTTTGCCTCTCCTAGGAAAAACGTTTGGCATGTGGGGGCTAGGTTACATCGTCCAAGCCATCTTCAAGGCCTTTCAAGTTTGATCTTCCTCATCCGGCACGCGGGCCCTTGACATCTACTTGTGGGCTCCAAGCCCCATGGAAGCCCAAGCTAGGCTTGTTCTTCCAAAATTGTCCACCAACTAGGTCCTGCAAAGACAAATAAGCATGCCCTCCAAGGATCTCAAGTCATAACATCATGATAAATGAATCCAATCAATAAATGAGCCACCTAAGCATGTGCATCAAAGATCACTATATCAAATAATTAATTGCTCAAAGACACTATGCGACTTGCTTGAATATGGGAGGGTTGACGAGGTGTTCTATTGGGTAGATCTTGCCCTAGGTCGAGGGTTTCCAAGAGATCCCTCTCTAAGCCATGTAAAGTGGGTGAAGTGGCTGGGGTCAAAACTCATTGGGCATATGGCTCATGACATATAAGGGGTTGTAGTGTCTCATTCATGGGTGCCTTTATAGAGGGTTTGTGGTACCTTCATCCGCAATGCACTTTTTCCAAGCCCATTAATTGCTATTCTTTTATTCTTTCTTAATTTTAAGGAGAGGTTGAAGGTCACTGCCTTGGCGTGGTGACCAGATAATGGCAATGTCACCCACAAACACCTAGTGGAAATGAGAAGGCTGGCTCGTCATGAGACCCCCTTAATCTCAACCATGTAATTGAGATCCATTACCCTGGTTTGGTGACCAGATGATGGCAATGTCATACCACTAGATATTCATGGATGTGATAGGTCGGCTCGTGATGAGACCTCCTATCCTTCAACTAACCTTTTAAGCATTATTTATTATATTGTGGGTCCCCTTTACTCAAAGATAAGTGTTTCACTACTTTCTTGGGTGATCCCTGGGCGAAGCATCTGGAAGGTTCATACAAGGATTTTATCTTTTACCCAACATCAATCCCTTTGGGCCTTTAGCCCCTTCTTCCCATAGAATGAGGGACAACCCCTTCTTGGGTCAATACACCCTAAAAATCCCAAGAGATAAGGAAATGGAGGGGAATAATGATGGAAAGTGGTAAGTATGGTCGGGAACGGTACAATGGCTCTTTAAGGGAGTTCCTAGTAGCAAACCCATCCCCAAGGAAAACCACTTACTAGGGCACAATGTCAACCACCAAGGTGAAGCAGGGAAAAAGGCATAATGTCCAAGCATATATCATGAAATCTAGAGCAATCTAAGATATAGCATACTCAACTGGCTTAAATATTGAAATGATGCTCACCATAATACTGACATGTACCTCATGGAGCAAGGCCCACTGCCTTTCGGAAGCCATTTGATGTGGTGGATGCCATTTGGAAATTTGTGAACATCTGTGGTGGTGAGAGGGGTCTCCAATTGTGCAAAAGGGTACTGCTGGTCATGTAGTCTCTCGACACTCCATATCTGCAACTTGATGGCCTCGAGACATAATCTCCTTAGTTATCCACAAAATGGGGATAACAAGCCTCTTTTGCTATGCTACACATGGGTCAAGCCAATGTGCTCTACAAACCCGTGTTGCTATGCAAAATATATAGTTCAATTTGCATAAAAAAAATGAAGCAACAATACAATAGACAAGAAGGATTCAAAAAGCTAGTCAACTCATTTTCATTATCTTTTACAAATATTTACAAAAATACATTTATGTGCCCTACTCTATGCTTTCAACTTCCCTCTCACAGTCTGAGATCTTCTCTACAACATCGCCCTATGTGTGTTACTCCATGTTAGTCTTCTTCCCCTGCCTTCAATCTCTCTTACTCTTGCTCAATTTCTTCTCATCATGCTTGTATCCTATAGTATCGTCTTTTTCTCATCTCCATGACACTCTTGGCCAACCACTTCTTGCTTATGGTCTTCTTAGCAACCAACTTGATCTACTTCTTGGGCATCCTATTTATAACCATCTTTGTAAACCACATGCAATTGTCCTTTAGTGACAATTTTTTTCCCAACTCTTCGAGAACCATCTCTTTAACTTTTTTGCACATCACTTTACTTGTTCCGTGCGTCACTATGTTTGTCCTACACATCAAATCACTTTCTATGTACCCCTTAGTTGTCCACTCTCTCCTCTTTGTCTATGCTTGCTCGTCACTATTCTACACGATGTCTTGTGTTGTCTCCTGCACATAATATCCTGCGTGTGCCACTTAATCCTTGGTGTACTTCATGAACTGTATCCACAACTCCTTGCATCCTCTACTCTTGTCCCGCACATTGCTTCATTTTCTGCATACTTCCTCATCCATTCACTTTCGTGCCTTATCTCATTCTATTCCTTTTTGTGCATCTATATATTTTGTTTCTGCGATTATTGTGGCCATGATGCTCTTGCATCACCTCCTTGAACTGGATGTTGGCCGGCTTGTAAATGGCCACTTCTTTGAGGACTCCTTTTTGACCATCCTAGAGGAGTTCGTCGATAATACAATGGAGTGTTTTGAGATCTTTAACTCTGCCTTGGGTTCTAAGCTATGAATGGGTAACTCGTAAGTGTTATCGACTATGCGAAGATGACCTATTGGATTGGTTGACCAACATGGGTTGGTCTTGGCATCAACTAGGGCATGTTTCAGAGTTTTTGGAGAGGCCTCACCAACAACCTTGTGGGAAGTAGTTCTTCGAAGGATTGCTAAGAAGGTGAATAAGTGGATTACCAAGCCTATGACATTGGCAATGAAAATTCAGATTCGTTAAAGGTCCTTGCTACCACGCATGTTGATTACTCATCTTGTTGTGTTCCCTTTGTTACAACTTTTCATAGGCTTGAGAAGCTCCTTTGAGACTTTCTTTGAGATGGTTTTAAGGGGCATAAAGGCTTCCATTGTGTCAACTAGAGCCTCTGTTGTAGGCTGCATCCCAAAGGATTGGTGAGATATGGATATGATTGACAGCTTTCGACAGGCTTAGGCCTTGGGAGTGAAGTGGGTCATTTGGTAGTGGAGGAAAATGAAAGTTGGAAAGTGTTGTTCCAAAACTGTGTTTCACTTAGGACACTCTTGGGTAAAAGAAGTTAGGGCAATTCAAAATTTCAAACCCTTATGCTCACAAGTTACAATAATCAAGGTGAAAATCAAAGGGTTGTTTATGGCATAGATTATATGGAAAGCATGGTAGGTCGTCAAACCTCACCTCACCTAGAAAGGGGACTCGTCAAGGACTAGCCTATCATTCAATGAACATTGAGTTTGGTGGTCACCTCTTTTATCATGCAACAATAAGTCTCTAGTGGAAACTGTTAGAAAAATAGGTGTGCTCGTTTCACCATAGACAATATAGCAATATTGTCACCCAACCATAGGCACAAAGGCCACCCTCGAGCACCTTAACCTTGATAGAGAGATTAATTCTGGAATCAAACCCTAGAACTAATAGCCAACCAAGGTAGCGTACCTCTCTAGAGCTAGCGTACCAGGCAGAAAGTCCAAACCATAACCAAAGAGAAAGTCCAAGCCAAAAACCGAAATACCAGTTGCATCAGCTGCAGTTTCTCTCCAAACTTGCGCACCACTAGTCTTATGCGGTTGTGAGAGTGTGAGTGACAAATGAGTTCTAGCGCCCTCTATTTATAATGCTCTATCTCACTTGACTGGGCCGAGTTCTACTTCTGGAGGCTAATAACTCAATAATAAATATTCTCTTGAGCCGACTTGTCTCCTAGGGTTATTATCCAACGTTTTAGGGTTTCTCTTGCTTCCCAGAATATTCTAGTCTCGTCAGGGTTACATGTAGAGGTTAATACCTCCCGCAGCTACCATAATATCAACACTCCCTCCTAGCTAGGGAGGTATTAAAGGCAATGGTCTTGAGCACAAACAGACCATTCAACCAATAGCATCATCATAGCCACACACGCTATCTTATGGTCAAATCATGAACACCATCATCACTATCAGTCTCATCTGATAGCATCAACTGCATCATCTCTTGAAGCCATACTCCATCGGAGTAATCAGGCATGATGCTGAATAAGTCACTCACTCCACAGAGTGATGCAAGAATCATTCTTTTAATTTGGACATACGTCCTAGAAGAATGACTGTCCTGGACCATTTTCCATAGGGAGAATGTCTATCCACTAGCAATTTGTCCTGCCTGGACCATTCTCCACTTGGAAAATGTCTGTCCATCAGTATACTGACTATCCATCTAGATGGCAATCATCTCCAACACTATTGATAGTCTCCATGGCAATCAGAACAATGCCATCCAATAGAACACAACTGTGTCTATACATAGTAGTACACAATTACTACCTAGTGGTACCCAACCACTCCTAGTAGCACATGAGTACTAACCAGTGACACACAATAATTACCAGTGGATCACATCCACCACAGTAGCATACAACTACTGTCCAGAGACATATAGTCTCCACAATAATCATATCATCTGATATCAACCTGCATAAAACAATATCATGATACAAACTGAGTCATCTGGGCCATTCTTCCACTCACATTTGTGAGATCTGGAAGAGCATCTTTCCTCAGAAGGTAAAACATAAGCCATGGACTATCTGGACTATTCTTCCCAAGCATATAAGAATGACTGTCCTTGATTTCTGAGCCTAGACCATTCACCTAACTAGGCCATTCCTCTGACAGTAATCATAGTGCAACCTTGAGAGAATGAGTCTGCCCTAGGGAATGCCTGTCCCTGATTGCTGAACCTGGACCATTCGCCTAACTGGGCCATTCCTCCAGCACTAATCACAGTGCAACCTGGAGAGAATGAGTCTGCCCTAGGGAATGACTGTCTGGACCATTTCCTATGGAAATGACTGTCCTCTACCAACCTCCAAAACGGACCATTCTTTGAAACTGCTCACAACTGTGAACTTCGAAAGAATGACTGCCCGACGAGGCAGACCATTCTACTTGACCACTACTCAAAGTGACTGCCAAGAAGAATGATTGTCCTAGACCATTTCCCCACATCGACCACAAGGGGAATCACTATCTATGGTACATCGACAATCTATCGGACCATTTTCATTACAAAAATGACTGTCTGATATGGACCATTTTTCGAACTGGAAAATGCCTGTCCGTCCGAAATCTTGAACCACTTTCTGAACTGGAAAGGAACTGCCCATCCTGGACCATTTTCCGAACTGGAAAATGACTGTCCATAAATCAATGACATATTAGTGCTCCCTCCCAACCTGGGAGTAATCACTTCCTTTTCCAATAAGGAAGTCGTCTCCACGAGCCCCAACTTGTCTCTTAGGTACACAAACTTTTCATCTTGGACAGAGGCTTTACCAAAATATCTGCTATCTGTTCATCTGTGGAGATATACTCGAGAACCACTTCTTTCTTCTGGACTTTATCACGGAGAATATAATGCTTGATCTCAATGTACTTCAGCCTGTCACGGAACACCGGTTTCTCTGAAAGCTTCACATAGCTTTGATCATTACAATATATCACGGTCGAATTCAACACCTGATCAGACGGTCCAAAAATCAACGTATTGCTTCTGTACAAGCATCACAAATTGCAATATACTCTGCTTTTGTAGTGCTGAGTGCAACGAACTTCTGTTTCCTGCTAGCTCATGACATCGTGGAAAATCTCAAACTGAAACATATCCAAGTAGCAATCCTTCTGTCATCTGTACTCCTTGCCCAATCTGAATCGATAAATTCATGTAGCTGTATGTCATAATTTAAACGTCCCACAAAACAAATATCCGGTTGAGTATTCTCCAAATACATTAACGAGCCAATCAATTGTCAATACAGAGATGGGTCTACTGGATTAGAGTCGCTTCAACTTCTTCATATCTGTTACCCTGGGAGTTAGCCATAGATTTGCAATCCATCATCCAGACTTTTGAGTAACCATTATGATACACTTTCTCTGTCATAGGAAGTTTTCACCACGCTTCTGCTATATATGAGATACTCTGCATCAAGTTGCTTGAATCCATACAAGGTCTTCTTCCATTTGCATACATGGGTCTCTTTCTGGTATAAGCTTCTTTCTCAATTTGCTTTATTGGGAAGAACAATATTTTACATGTAAATTTCAATCCATGGATACTGCAAGAGGTATATCTGGTTTATTGGAACAAGCTGTCTTCTCCCTCCTTCTGGAAGAATCTTCTCCCTCTTGGAAGAAGCTGTCATAGTCTTCTCCCTCCTTCTGGAAGAATCTCTAGTTCTGCATCTCGCAATGCTTCCATTCATAAGTCTTTTTCACATTTTCTTACATACACTGTTCTTCATCACAACTTCCATTTCTTCTGGTTGATTGCTTCTAGTGGGTTCAAACAAAGCTGGTAGTCTTATGATTCTCGGTATAATAATTGGTTGTTCTGGCTTTTCTTTCTTTCTTGGAATCTTCATGTTCTTCCTCATGTTCCTCTTTAGCTTTTGGGTCCATGGAGTCTTCTATAGATTCCATGCCCTTCCTTCCTGAAGATTCCAACTTCTTCCTTTCATTATAGGAACAAGGATGTAGATGGACAACCAAGGATACTTAAGACTTCTTTTCGAAGAAGACTTCTTCTAGAGTCAACTTGAACACGTGTTGCTTATCATGGCTGCTACTTTCAATGGGATCATGGACAGATACTTCATAATCTTCACGGATTCTTCAATGGATCATATCATTTAGGATTAGCTCCCTCCTAATCCTCGCTTCATGCATGAATGCATGCTCTTCTTTTGGAATTCTGTAATCAACTCCCTCCATCTAAGAGAGTCCATGCTTCTGTCTGCATCCTTATTGCCTTCTGCAAAGTGTCACAAGTCTTATTCTAATTTCCTCTTGATTACTTACTTCTTTCTGATTTGACTCCTTCTGGGTCTCTTCAAGTTTGATTTTGATTTCGACTTATCTGGCAGTTGTTACTTATATAATAGATTCCTCAGGAATTTGCCAACGTACTTCATCTTCTTGTAGTCATCGTAATAGCAATCCTTATCTTGTTATTCTTTCATAGGTATTATTTCACTGACCATCTTTTCTTCTAAGAAATAGATATGCATGATATGTATAGTAAACATGGTATGTACAAGAACTATGTTATAGAAGAATATTGTTACCTTAACTAGAAGAAGAAGTCTGTTTTATCCTGCTTGACTTTCTTTGAGGGTTCCCTTTCTTCGACAACTATTGCTTCGTCTGTTTCCTTCCTTTTCTTTAACTCAGGACATTGGTTCCTGTAGTGACCATATTTTCGACAGTTGAAGCATTGCATTTTTGACATATCCTTTTCTTGATTTGGTTTCTTCCTTAAGCCAAACTTCCTCTTATTCCTGAAATTCTTGAATTTTGCTGTGAAGGCTTGATCATCATATTTCTTTTGGGATTTCTCTTTTTCGTTAATCCTTGATTCTTCTTGTGCACAACAAGTCCAAAGTTCTTCAAATGTGGGATAGTCCTTTCTTGTGTTCATGCTTGCGGCAAATGCATCCCATGTCTTGGGAAGGCCATTGAGTACTGTATTTACTAGTGCCTTTTCTGAAATGATTTCTTCAATAGCTTGTAGTTGATCTCTTAACTGAGAGATTCTCACAAAGTATGATGTTATGCTATCATCATCATTCATTTTCATGTCACGGAGCTCATTTTTCAGACTCATTACTTGTCCAGTGTTTCTGACTGAGAAGAGGTTAGTTAGGGCATCGTACATCTTCTTAGATGAGTCAAGATGAGAGATGTAGGGTATCAAGTGGTCTTTTATAGAGTCCACTATGATACTCATAGTGTTGATGTCACTGTCCTTGAACTTCTCCATAAATGCAACGTTCTGAGGTTCCTTCTCTTTTCCCACTTCAAACTGTTGTGGTTCCATGATCTTGCCTTTCACGATATCCAACACTTTGTTCTTGGCAAGGATGAGGTCAATCCTTGTCTTCCATGCTCTGAAGTTAGAAGCCCCTTCTAACTTGTTTTCTGACTTCATAGAGTATGTCATGACTGTTTTGACTTGGTCAACCTTTGACTTTGACCAAAGCTCAAACTTGACGTCTTGGCTTGCTGAGAGTACCAGGAGGTGCAATTGGATAGGGCACACTAGGCTATCCAGGAATTAGGTCAAGCTCTTCACTTAAGGTTTCTTAACAAGAGGGTTAGGGTTTCGTTGCTACAACGAAAATTTGACTGCAATTGCAACTGTAACTGAGCAAATCCTCCCAATCTATCTTCCAGCGGTTAGACTGTCCGAAGATATTGTGGGCCCATAACCTGTTAGAAAAATAGGTGTGCTCATTTCACCATAGACAATATAGCAATATTGTCACCCAACCATAGGCACAAAGGCCACCCCCGAGCACCTTAACCTTGACAGAGAGAATAATTCCGGAAGCAAACCCTAGAACCAATAGCCAACCAAGGTAGCGTACCAAGTAGAAAGTCCAAACCATAACCAAAGAGAAAGTCCAAGCCAAAAACCGAAATGCCAGCTGCAGTTCCTCTCCAAACTTGCGCACCACTGGTCTTATGCAGTTGTGAGAGTATGAGTGACAAATGAGCTTTAGCGCCCTCTATTTATACTGCTCTATCTCACTTGACTGGGCCGACTTCTACTTCTGGAGGCAAATAACTCAATAATAAATATTCTCTTGAACCGATTTGTCTCCTAGGGTTATTATCCAACTTTTTAGGGTTTCTCTTGCTTCCTGGAATATTCTAGTCTCGTTAGGGTTACATGTAGAGGTTAATATGAAATATCCCTGATCCGGATGATCAAGATATTTGCTGCAAATCTGATACACTGGGGGTTTCTGGATGCGTTTTAGGGTTTGATGTAGATTGTCTTGTTTAAAGTGTTTGCATGTCAATTATTATTGTTGCATGTAAGTTCTCACAGTTGCATGTAGCATAACAAATGTATTACAATCATAAAATGACGCATGCAATAGCAGATAAGACCAATAACTCAATATTATGAAGAATACCAGTGCATGCGTGGGAATACAAATCGCCTACTGAAATATATCAACTAAACGTCAGTCAGATCTCAGGGATCTGTACTGGAATACAATCAAATGACAAAAATACCCGTGACCGCAAGGAGACAGCAGATCTGCTGCATGCACGGATGAAATGACCAAAATCAACGATCCCGGATGA
>JASDQU010586143.1:4043-41154 GCA_032191745.1 Picea mariana | reverse complement strand
GTCGTCTCTCCTCCTCCTCTGGAAGCTCTCAACATCAAATCATAATCATGCATAATGAATTAGGTTGCTTTACCCTTCCTTTATAACTTTCCGAAACCCTAATTCTTCGTTGACATCACTTAACCTAGGCGCCTTTCCTCCTAAGTGATTTATTTGTCAATTAAGTCCCCCCTTAACACCTTTTCATTCTAATTCTTCGTTGACTTAGGTTTAAGTGACTTTTCCTAAGTATTTTGGCTTAATTCATCGTTTAGCCATTAATTCCTCCTTATTTCTCCATCTTGTTCCCTGTTTGTGCCTGACTATAGTCTACGGGAACATATAGACTACTAAGTCACTCCCTGCTGGCCTAATCTTGGGGATGGGACATCACATAATACCTCCCACAGCTACCATAATATCGACGGAAACTACTTGGTTTTAGGCCAAACTCCTTTTTAAGAGGTACATTGCTAAGGAAGGGGATATTTTTGATGCTTGGTTTGAACTTTGGACACTAGAAACATTGGGTTACGTTGAGGGCTAAATTTAATGTAGCTACCACTGATAGACTGATTATTGAGCAGGTTTAAAACCTCATTGCTGATGATTTGTTCCTCAAACTTGGCTTGCAAGCCCTGGCTGCTTGGTGGTGGAATTGGAGGTGGAATTGGAGGTGGAATTGCTCCAAAGGTTTCAAAAAGTGTCAGCCAACTGATAGGTATTGTTGGTTGAGTTACCAATTCTGTGTTGAATGTTTAGCAAAATAAAGTGTGGAAATTAGCTTCTAAACAAACTATCACAGTTCCAACTCCCCATGAGACATGTTTTAACTTTTTCCCCTCGTGGACCATATCGCCCATGCAAGTGGGCTGTTTCAGTTGGTTGGGGCTGAGGGAAAGGCATGCTTGCCATATGGTGATAATAGGAAGCATCTTGTCAATATATATATATATATATATATATATTTTTTTTTTCTAGGTAATATATTTAGGGGGAAACCTCCTAGGCACTTCCCCTCATTCCGAGGATGGTACCCAGGGTAAACCCTAGATTCTTCAGGGTAGAAGGCCAAGTCAACAACTCATGAATATCTGCTGTTTTTGCTTTATTGTCCTTCAGAACACTATCTCTATGCTGCCCATGAGGTTGGCTGGAAAGTTACTGGCAATTGAGCTTGAGGTTGTCTATTTGTGTGTGAAGGTTCTATAGGTTTTCAGTGACCCTAAAGCCCGTTAAGGTTCTCCCAGGAGATATTCTGCAGCCAAAATAGTTATGCTACTGTTTTAATCATTTTTAAAATCTTTTGGTGTAGTGTCCCTTCTGGGAGAGCGTCAGCAGTGCAATTTTATTTCATGTACTGATAACTTATCCACTTGAACAACAATTTTTTTTTTTTTTCTAGTTAAGCCTTTGATTCTTTAAGTATTAGATGGCAAGAGCATCACAACTTTGAGAATGTATCTGCATTCGATATTTTGTGACCAACTGATCTCACAGCTATCAATAGCAATGTTACCAACATCTTGATAATATCGCGATGTTGGCGATATTATCTTCAAAATCAAGGTCGGTGATATTTTCCGATATTTTCATTCTTACAACATTGTTTTTCATTCTTACGACATTTTCCGATATTTTCCCCGATGTTGCCGATATTTTCGTTTTTGGACCCTCGGCGATATTTTGCTGATGCCGATGTTTGCAACACTGATAAATAGCCTAGACAAGATGGATAATGACTTAATTGTAACTGATGAAACAATTAAGTCTAGAGTTTCTGCTATGAGAGTTTTCTGTAATTCTGTGCTTCCTTGCTAGGAGTAGTTGCCTTTTGCTTCCAAATGACATGCTTGTCTCTCATTGTCTTTTATTTATCCTTAATTCATATCTCCTTCTTGTTGTCTTGAGTCGTGCAAGTTGTCTCTGGTCTCATGCAAGCTGTCTATTCTTAGAGCCTGTTTACGTGCTATGTTGCCAGTAGATGTCTCATATATCTGCTCCTCCAGCTTCACATACTAGTTGTTAGACAATCAAGAAGACTTGTATTGCTGGATGCAAGAAGACTTTTTCATTCATCTGCAGGGAAGTATGGATTCTACAAGAAATTATATCCATCAAGAGCTCAGAAAATACCACATCAGAATTTTTACAGGTCGACGTTTCAAACCTTAAGCTAGGTTCATCTTCTTTATGTCCTGAAGATGAACCTGGCTTAAGTTTTGAAACGTTGACCTGTAAAAATTCTGATGCAGTATTTTCTGAAGTCTTAATGGATAACATTGGTGACTGCAGAAGCTTAAAAAATGTTAATTATATCCATCATTAATTTCATTACATGTATGGTTACAAGTTACAACATGCTGAAAAAAATTGAAAAGATTGTAGAGACCAGATTATTGTCTTTCCTTTTGCAGGGCTATGTGCATGTTATGGGGTCTAGTTGAATGTGATTGGGTTGCAGCAATACATGCCAAGGAGTTGTCAAATACATTTAGAAGTTCACTTCTTATGTTCATTATTGAATTATTCACTCTGTTGTCACTCTGTTGTTATAGATTTAACTGTATCATATTACATTTTAATTTGACTAATTGCTTTCTCTTGCAAAATAAATTGTCTTAGTATCTGATTATGTTAGTAGAAAAAATTGTAATTTCATGATTTGGTTTGCATTTTCAATCCCTTCTGTTTTCTTAATTTTTAAATTAATTCTGGAAATGCCTTGTTTTAAGTATCTGGTGAGTCTTGGACATGAACTAAGAACTATTTGTCTCTCTCTTAGCAGTTGCTGCGAGGCCTAAAGTATTTGCATTCTGCCAACGTGTTGCATAGAGATTTGAAGCCAAGTAATCTACTATTGACTGCCAATTGTGACCTTAAGATATGTGATTTTGGTTTAGCTCGAACAAACTGTGAGACAGGGCAGTTCATGACTGAATATGTTGTCACTCGATGGTATAGGGCTCCCGAATTGCTTCTGTCATGTGACGAGTATGGTCCATCTATTGATGTTTGGTCTGTAGGCTGTATATTTGCAGAGTTGTTGGGTCGACAGCCAATATTCCCTGGTAAGGATTATATCAATCAGCTTAAACTGATCATCAATGCTATTGGCAGCCCAGCAGAAGATGATCTTCACTTTGTCCAGAGCCAGAAGGCCTGCACCTACATAAAATCACTTCCTCATATTCCCTGTGCTTCTCTGCAACGTTTATATCCTCAGGCAAATCCTACTGCTATCGACCTACTAGATAAGATGCTAGTTTTTGATCCTTACAAGAGAATCACTGTTACAGAGGCTCTTGAGCATCCATACTTCTCTGCGTTACATGATCCAAGGCTAGAGCCTTCTGCAACAGCACCCTTTGAATTGGACATGCCTGATGAGGAATTGAGAGTACAGGAATTGAGGGAGATGGTCTGGAACGAAATGCTATATTATCATCCAGAAGCTGCAAACATATTATAGATATGCGAAAATATCCATTTGTTTTGGGTTGGAAAACTTCATGGATGAAAAGATGAAATATAGAGATGAATCAGCTTCGAATCTATCTCAAAGCAGGGCTGGGAGTTTTGTTCAATGTCTCTACATGTGTAGACTTTCAATTTGTATTTTCTCCTAGCAATTCCATAACAGCCTATTTCATTGTAAGAAGCATACATGGTTATTTGTAATATATTCATAACCTTCCCATTGTGAATAAAATAGATTGTTAGTTGTGTAATTCTAACAATATACACTATGATGTACAAATATGAGTTTCATTCTGAAACTGTTCTAATTAAAATTAAAATCTTAGTCTAAAGAAATTGATACTCTTTCTCTATTGATGCAACAAAGAGAGGAAGATGTCACAAAAGCATTTTGTTCGATCTTTAATGTTATGGAGAACTAAAAATGTTTCGCTGAAAAAGCTTGGCTATTAGGCAATAGTAGGACACTTGCATTGTGTTGTGTCATTATCCACAGGATATGTATAAATAAGTTTATCATAGAGGACTAAAGCGAATTAGATTTGTTGCATAAGCCCTGCATTTGGGATTATTGGACCCAAAAACTTTGCAAGATATTTTTGGCATGCCATCAAACCCCTATTTAATCTCTTGATATCTTCAATTTATACCAAGCATTGCGTGGAAAAGCTTGTAAATGTGTGGCCAATTACAAATATGGCATGATAGTCTGTTTCATACTTGTTTATTAGAGTGAATAAAGAGAAATTGTCTGCAAGCAGATTTACTATCCATCTTTAAGCCATGTTACCACGTTGTTGTATGCTAATCATCGTCTATTCAATAGCTCATTATCAGTAATTGAAATAATTACTTTAAATTCTTACAAAGTAAATTTCACCTTTTTAAAAACCTCTCTCAATAATGTGCAAAGATGTAGTAATCTTTATTATGGTTACATAGTATGCAAAATTTTACTGTGATCAGAATCTAGTTCAAAACCTTTTTTCAGGTCACATTTCCAATTCTAGGTTGTTCTAGATTTGTGTTTTTACTACAAACTTTTTTTTGACAAGTTCATTGTGGATAAAGAAAGTGGAAGATCTCAAGATTGACTGGAGGAGTCAGGACATACCTCTACCCACTTGTATCTCTCAAATGCTAGATGCTTTGAAGCTATATTTGTGCTTTCTCCCTCATCCATGATCATGATTTAACGATTATGGTTAGTAGGTGCCCAAAGGGACGATGGATGGTAAACACAATAACCTATCCATTGCATCCCATCTGGCACAAAAGGATCACGGGGATCAAACGTTACATCTTTTTTGTGCCAGCATCCCGTGCACACCACAATCAATTACAACTCAAGACTTTGATAGTGTCTTCTTCCAATGATCAGTCTAGCAACGAGTCTACAAGATCTTTGTCATATTTTTTGGTTTATGGATAAATCTATGCTTTGTAAATTTGTAGTTGTTATCATTTATAGGCATGGAGTATACTTATAGTACCAATATTCAACATATGGATTAATATATTTGTTTGGTATCCACAAACAAGTCTAAAACTTGATACACATACACTTGTATGCTATTTTTTGTTTTTGAGAAGGCAATATGAATTTTGAGTTTTTATTTACCCAAAAGAAGTTCATTGAGGATTGTTATCCCCTTGAAAATGTATGGTTCATTTTTCATTTTTCATGGGCCTTTCTTTTCATTGAGCACCGTAGAAGACCATTAGAGTTCAATGGTATTTGCAACTTGATGGAGGGTTTTCCAGGATGACATTAATGGATAATATGAGGAAGAAATCCCTAGAACAGGGACATCCTACCTTATTTGGGCTCTAGAGCACGATTTATGGCAAAAGAGGGGTCACAAAACAACCAAAAGTAGGAAAATCCCTACACATGAAGGTCCAGAACATGAAAGATGATAGGAAGATGAATGCGTTGGCTTGGATGAGACTATGTTGTAGTTGTTATGGCATAAGTTGTAGGTTGGGCAAAGCCTGACCCAACCAAGAAACAAGTGCTACAACTATGGGAATCCTACACCCAATGTCACCTCGATGTAGGTCCCACACTTCAAGGGTGACTAGATCACTCTAGGGAGGCGATTCCGGCGACCCTAGGGGGATTTGGACGGAGATGGAAGGAAGTGTAAATGGAGTCCCAATAGGTCAAGTCTAAATGGAATGAAGGGTAGGGAGAGATGCCTTGTAATTCAAACAAAGGTTGACCAACAAGTGTAGTGTTTTTTTGGATGATTGTCCTTGCCCGAGACACAAGAAAACACACCTTGCAACAATATATGTTAGTTGGATCAACAAGTTAAGCTTGCTGTCCCTAATTTTCAGTAATAGATGACAGTATAAATCAACAAGAAAATTATACTATAAGCTTCTCAATAAATGCTAAGGATCAAGTAGAAAAGGCAAGAGAAAAACTAGCAATTGACTAGCTAAACTCAAGGTGAAAGAGCTAGTACTCTCAGCATAAAAGATAAGGCTGTTGTAAACACTTGTCTGGAGCAAATTATTTCAGCCTTATGGCTGTAACATTCAATGTATTACAGTGAGAAGACCATCCACTAAAATCCCCTCAAAACTTTCCAGAAAGTGCACTAGGACAAGTAGAGTAAGTGTGCAAAATTTGAGCCAAAACCAATGGTTGAATAAAGAGTTATTTGAGCAAGTATGTTAGGGTTTATGCAGCCCTAATGGATGAAGATGCAAATTTGTAACAACAACAATAAGTAGCCCTTAGATGAGGATGCCCTAGTGGCTGTGAGGTGCCCAAGGCACAAGGAAGTCAATCCACTTTTGAAGGAAGTAAAAAGACTGAAATTCATGTTTCCCAATGCAATAATTTTATATCTCCAATGCAACAAATCAATGACTAGTGCCTTTACTATTGGGTTATTGAATTCACAAAGAGCTTAGAGAAACTACCTCCTTGGGGGTGTAAGGCCTTTTACTTCCCAAGACAAGTTTCTTTAAGTTAGGGTTTAAGCTAAGAGGGTGTATGCCCTTATACTTGTATTAGCAAACCCTAGATCAATGAGATGAAGCAAATAACAATGATGAAAGCTACGGTGGGGGTGTATGCCCTTATACTTCCCACCTAGCTCTTAGCATAAAGCACTTGAACTTGAAATAATGATAGCATAATAGTAGAAAACCATACCAAGATCAAGAGAAATACCAAGACAAATCACCACAAGAGCTAGCAATGCATAATCCAACGCTAGTGCTAGGCCTTCTTCCACCAACCATTCATAAAATCAGCCATACACAAGTGCACAAGAGATAAAATAGCCAAGGAGGCCGAAATTTCAGACCAAGTCCTCTTGTGAGAGGAAAGTTATGATTAAAAATGAGATCTTATGATCTCTATTTATACAAAAATTAACTAACATAGCTTGTCCACAAAATAAGGAGTAAAACACAAGATTAGGGGTCAACAACCCTAATCTTCCCCCCTTAACACAATAATATTAAACAATTCACTTAAAATTTCATCTTTTGCACAAATTAAACTCTAATCTAGGATGACGTCACCCCTTTAGGGGACGTTTTGCCACTTTGAGGAGGTCATTGGTGTTGGAGAAGCATGGAAGGGCCTCCCAAGGCCATGTGTCAAGCATCTAGGTGATCTCATCATAGTGATGACCCTCTTCTCCTCAAAATGTCCAAGTGAGAATGAGTGGCACCTCACCACCAAGCCCTAACCCCCAATATCATGATGTCATGCTCAAAAGTGGGACATTTTGCCCCTCCTGGGAAAATCGTTTGGCAAGCAATGAGTGGGCTAGGTCGTCCAAGTTATCATCAAGGCCGTCCAAGTCATCTCTCTCTCATTTGGCATGTGGGCCCCTGACATCCAACTTGTGGGCTTGTAGCCCGATGGAAGCCCAAGCTAGGCTTGTTCTCCCAAAACTGTTGACCATCTAGGTCTTGCAAAGACAAATGAACACACCCTCCAAGGATCTCAAGTCATAACATCATGATAAGTGGATCCAATCAATAAATAAGCCATCTAAGCATGTGCATCAAAGATTACTATATCAAGCAATTAACAACTCAAAGACACTATGCGACTTGTCAAGCTTAAGTATGGGAGGGTTGACGAGGTGTCCTATTGGGTAGATCTTTCCCTAGGTCAAGGAGAGCCTCCAATAGGTCCCTCTCTAATCCATGTAAAGTGTATGAGATGGATGGGGTCAAGACTCAACATGCATAGTGCTCATGACATACTAGGGGTCGTAATGTCTCATTCATGGGTGCCTTTGTAGAGGGTGCGTGGTACTTTCGTCCGCAATGCACTTTTTCCAAGCCCATCATTTGCCTTTTATCTTTCTTTCTTTATATTTTCTTTCATAATAGCATAAGGAGAGATTGAAGGTCACTTCCCTGGCGTGGTGACAAGATGGTGGCATGTCACTCACAAATACCCAAATGGAAATGAGAAGGCTGGCTCGTGATGAGACCCCCTTTCTCTCAGCCATGCAACTAAGAGTCATTGCCCTGGTTTGGTGACCAAATAATGACAATGTCATACCACTAGATATCCATGGACGTGATAGGCCGGCTCGTGATGAGACCTCATATCCTTCAATCTACCTTTCAAGCATTTTTTTGTTATATTATGGGTCCCTTTTTATTCAAAGACAAGCATTTTATTGCTTTCTTGGGTGATCCTTGGGCAAAGCATCTGGAAGGCTCATATATGGCTTTTATCTTTTACCCAACACCAACCCCTCTAGGCCTTTAGCCCCTTCTTCCCATAGAATGCGGCACAACCCCTTCTTGGGTCAATACACTCTAAAATCCCAAGAGATAAGGAAACGAAGGGGAATAATGATGGAAAATGGTAAGTATGGTCGAGAACGGTATGATGACTCATTAAGGGATTTCCCATCAACAAATCCATTTCCAAAGAAGACCGCTTACTAGGGCACAATGTCAACCCCCAAGGTGAAGCAGGGAAAAATGCATAATGTCCAAGCACATATCATGAAATCTAGAGCAATCTAAGATACAACATAATCAAATGGCTTAAGTATTGAAATGATGCTCACCATAATATTGACTTGTACCTCATGGAGCAAGGCCCTTTGCCTTTCGGAAGCCAACTGGTGTGGTGGATGCCATCTGTAAACCTGTGACCATCTGTGGTTGTGAGTGGATTTTCCATTTGTTCAAAGGGGTATTGCTGGTCATGTAGTTTCTCGACACTCCATATTTGCAACCTGAGGGCCTCGAGACATCATCTCCTTATTATCCACAAAATGGGGATAACATTTGGCTCCTACTTGGGGACATGTGCTTGCCGTAGAGTGCATGGGTGTAAAACTTAAATGACAAAATCAACAAGCTAATATTCTGTCATACACTTAGCAGCTTAGAGATAATTGACTTCTATGAACTCTGATATGTCTAAACTCACATTAAGAAATTATCTTGAGCAGAAATACACATTGTTAAGTAATTATGCAGCGAAATAAACACAATGAACAACAATCATCCAACCATGAATAACTCAGAAATTTAGGGAAATGCTAGGGAAAACCCAATGTGGGGGAACCCAATGTGATATATATTATTCAGCTTCAGGAGATAAAATATCAACAACAAAAATACATTTCCAGCGAGAGAAAAACCACTTACAACACACTAAAACAGTGCAAAACTTTGTTGTCTTGGAATCCGTGCCAAAGAAGCTGTATGGCCTGTATGACCCAACTGAACAACACTTAGAATATTGTGCCACACCAAAACTGTACGGACAACTACAATAAACTGTCCAAATCACCAACAGAAACACCAGAAAATTGCCTTGAAATCCGTGCAACAATGATGCCTCGAAATCCATGCCCTCCTCATTGTTGTATGAACTGTACGGATCCATACAATACGGCCTGTTTATCAGCATAAAGCTACAAGAATTCCTCAATGCAAATATCCTTGGGATTGGTGCCCACTTTCTCTTGGGAAAAGCGCCCATCCTGTTGCCCTAAATCTCCTCTCCAAGCTTACTCAAAAAAATATCTCTCAATCTTCATCTCCTTGTCTTGCACACTACCAAATGCATTATCTTATAAACTGAAAGTGACCCTTCACCTTCTCCAACCCTAGATCTAATGGCCAAGATCTAATCTTGCCTTTACAAGGTCAAGGGTCATGATTCATTCCCTCCAAAATAAATCACTTTAAAATGTTAAAGTACATTTTCACTTTGTAACATAAGTGCACTTTATGAGATAAAGTCTCTTTAATATTAGAAGGTACACTTTATTAAAAAAGTCAGTTTAATAAAAGAACCACTTTATCACAACTTTATAAAAACCCATTACAAATTCAAGTGTCTAGTAGTGTAGGTACAAGGTTACTTACGCATACAAGATACACATGCGGAGTACCTCCCGAGCTAAAAGGCTAACACTCCCTCTTATTGAGGGATGTACTCGTTGCCATATCCATCATCTGGTCCCATCACACTGTGCTCAATAGGAGCTCCCTCTAAACCTGGAGCCATCCTCAACACCTGCACAAAACTCGAACTAGAAGATCTTCTCCTAACAACTACTCTGAACCCTGAGCTCCTAGGAGAATCCACTGCACCCTGAGCATCGGTTCGATCACACCAGTTGAGCCTCCTGCTGATGCTTAGAAGAGACTCCCTCTCTTCTCTTAGAATGCAAGACAAAATCCTTGGGCCCACCGTAGTCTCAGGAGCCTCCTGCTCCTCATCCGACGTTGAATCATATCTTGAAGGTTGTCCTCGCAACATATACAACCTGTCCACCCAATCAATAACCAGTTGTGGTTCCACCGGGTCCACTCCCTCCCTGTAGATAAATACATGTCCCCTCTTGAAAAATGTACAATATCCATCATTCTCCAAGGCTGAGACTGAGAGCAAGTTAACCCTCAACCCTGGAACAAAGAGAACTCCATCAAACTACATGAATCCTCCATACTCGAGTCATAATCTAACCTTTCCAACTCCACGTACAACTCCGATCCGGATTTATGAGTGGAACAAACTGATTAATAGACTGAATACTATAAACACATAGATATGAAGAATAACACAGATATCCAGTGAACAATATCTTCTATTGAATAATTGAAATAGACTGAAACTGCAAAACTGCAGAACTGAAACATTTGATGGAATGGTGGTAGCTATCTTTGAGAAGAGATGTGGCTTCTACATGCATTTGTCTGAGCAGAATGATTACAATGAGGCTCCAAAGGCCTTTTTGATATTACTCATGAATGCAAAAACCCTAGACATCCAAAAACCTAACCCTAGGAGGTGAAACACCAAAAGTCATGTGGGCCCCTATGGGTAAGTTGGTACCTCAACTTCCTGGGGTCGTAATTTTTGCATACAACCTCTGTTTTAGGCGCATGATAGCCCATTGGAAAGGTATTTAAGAGAAATACACATTACACCGTAAAAAATGTTACTCTGTCTACAGTTTGACTATGGTGAGCCAAAAAAACACTATTTAGGGATCTAAAACAGTTCTAGAAGTACAACAAGATGTGCTGACATGAAAACATAAAAAATAATCCAGTTGGATTAGGTGAGAGGCCACCAGTATCCACATGAAAGATGTGTAGGGATTCATACAACCCTAGAAGTGTAGAACCCACAATTACAGAGAAGTACATAAGAACGTGCTGAACTAAAAATAGACAAAAGGAGCTAGTTGGAATAGGTGGGTGGCCACCAATATCCACCTGGATCAATCCTCCCCTCTTAGGAAGCAATGGTCTCCATTGCATTGAGTTCTCCTATTAGGTGAGGAAACTTCTGCTGGATTTGGTCTTGAGTGAGCCACTTGCCTTGGTGTAGGAGATGCCCTGCCTTGACAACCCGATAAAGCTGGATTCTCTACTGGCGAGTGCCCTTGACCTGTGTGTCCACTATCTGATCAGTGGATGCTTGTTCCATGTAGTCCGGGTTGATCTCTGTTGGTTTCAGCTGTTCTGCGATCTTAGAGGTGTCAAATAATGGTGGAAAATATGGCTGAAGGAGGTCCACATTGAACAATGGGTGCAGGGCAAGGAAGGGTGGAGTGTTGAGCTCAAAAACATTGCCACCCACAACCTTGGTGATAGTGTAGGGCCCATAGCGAAGTGGGAAGAGTTTCCAATGGGGCCTTGTGAGACGCTCCTTCTGCAAATGTAACCAAACTTTGTCGCCAACCTGAAACTAGTGTGGTACCCTGTTGATCATGGCGCTGCTTGTACTTAGCATTGGATTTCTACAAAATCTCCTAGACCTGTTGGCGGATGTGCTGAATCCGCTCAATGAATCTGGTGGCTTTGTCGGTCTCATACTGAGCATGGGAATACTCTGTTTGTGTGGTGGCAAGAGGTAGTGCAACATCAATGGGACCCAAGGGTTGGAATCCCAACCCCACCTGAAATGGGCTATGGCCGGTGGAGCTATGGAGAGCCCTGTTGCAACTGTGTTGAACATAGGGGAGACTCTCATCTCATGTACGTGGATGCTTAGAGTTGTACATGCGCAGGATGTGCACAATCATCCGATTGACGATCTCTATTTGGCCGTCTGTTTGGGGGTGGAAAGCAGTGGATTTAGTGAGCTTGGTGTCCGACAATGACTAGAGACTCGACCAAAATGTGCTGAGGAACCGATTGTTCCAGTCGGAGATGACGGTTTGTGGTATCCCAAAATGGACCCACACTCATTCGAAGAAGAGCTTGGTAATATCTGTCGTTGTGATATTCTTCTTGCAGGCTATGAGGATGGCCATCTTCAAAAACCGATCAACGACCACAAATACGCAGTCATTTCCTTGCTTGGTGGACGGAATGCCAGACATGTAATCCATTGAGATAGATTCCCAAGGCTTCTCTGGAGTAGGAAGATGGGTGTATAAGCCTTTCTTCTTGATGGCTATCTTGGAAATGACACAGACAGTGCAAGATTTGATATACTTGATGACGTCCTGTCGAAGTTTTGGCCAATAAAAATGTTTCTGAAGAATGACCACAATTTTCTCCACGCCAAAATGTCCTACCATCCAACTATAGTGGGATTCACAAATCATCTTTTCATGCTTGCTTGTAGGAACAAAGAGATGGCCTAGATGGCATAATAGTTTGTCTTGAATGTGAAAATCGGTGACAATGACGCCTGTACCCAAGAGCAGATAGGTGGTGGCGAAGTTTGGATCTTGTCGATAAAGTTGGGGCCACTCAGATGCCTCATGTCCACAGGAATGGAACACAATAGTGAGTGCAGCCACAGGGGGTCGACTGAGGCAGTCAACGACATGATTTGAGATCCCTATCTTATACTTGATGTTGAGATGGACCTACTGCAGGTAGGTGGACCACTTATGACGACGGTCGTTATGTCATTTCCCCTATGTCTGTATGAACTGTAGAGGCTTGTGATCGATGTGGATGATCGTCTCCTTGCCCAGAATCTAGTGTTTCCATTGACGACAAGATTGTACAATGGAATACATTTCCTTGTCATAGGTGGGGTATTTTCAGACAATATATGAGAGTGTCTCACTATGGTATGCTATTGGATGATCGTGCTGAGTGAGAACTGTGCCTACATCATAGTTAGATGCATCAGTCTCAATCTCGAACGGTTGCTGCAGATCGATAAAGGAGAGTACTGGAGCTGAGCACAAGCGATGCTTCAGATCATCGAATGCTCGTTGTTGTTCCTTCCCCCAAACGAACTTTAACCTGCCACCGCCCTTGGTCACCTGGCTGAGGGCCCATGCAATATGGGAGAATCCCAACACGAACCGTCGATAGAAGTTGGCCAGTCCCAAGAAGCTCTAAAGATCGGTTAGTGTGGTCAGGGCTGGCCAGTCATGGATGACTTGGATCTTAGCTGGATCAACATGTACCCCATGCTCATCAACAATGTAGCCCAAGTATTGGACCCTGTTCATGCCAAAAGAACATTTTTCCAAGTTGGCATATAGCCTGTGCTGTTGCAGAGTGCTCAAAACCTGCTGAATATGCCACATGTGCTCCTCCCAAGTTCTATTGAAGATAAGGATGTCATCCAAATATACCACCACAAAAGAGTTGGTGAAGGGTCTCAATAGATCATCCATCAACCTCATGAAAGTGGCTGGGGAATTTGTTAAGCCAAAGGGCATAACCAACCATTCAAAGAGACCTTCTTTAGATTTGAAGGTTGTCTTGCATACATCAATTGGTTCGATGGGAACCTGGTGGTAGCCAGACTTTAGGTCAATCTTGCTGAAGAACTTCCCCCCCTTGAGTTGGTCAAGAAGGTCATCAATCCTGATAATTGGGTACCGGTTATTGACTATGATTTTGTTTAAGGATCTGTAATCAATGCAGAGTCGCCAAGTCCCGTCCTTCTTCCGCACCAGTACAATCGGGCTTCTGCAAGGGAAGGAGATGGGTCTAATGTGCCTCTTTTGAATAAGCTCTTGGATTTGACACCTGATTTCGTCATTTTCCATTAGTGAGCGACGATAGACTGGTCCATTAGGTAGAGGTGCACCGAGGGTCAGATCAATTGGATGCTTGACTTCGCAGTGCGTCGGTACCCCGATGGGTGAGGAGAAGATGTATTTGTATTCTTTCACAATCCCGTCCACTTGCTTCTGTTGCAAAGAGAGGTTCTGTGTAGAGGCCACAGATGTGGCGGCAACCTTCTGCTTACTGTGAACACGGATCACAAATAAGATGAACTTCTCGGTCTGTGAAATGACCTTACTGCATTGCTTAGCAGAGATTAAAGAAATAGCGGTAGGCGACGCTACCTCTGGTATCCTGTACAATTTTCTACCCAAAGTAATAATAACACTGCGGGGTCTAGACTCATACGCAACATGACGCTTCCACAAATATGGTTGTCCTAAAATAACATCACAAACTTCAAGGGGAGCAATATCACACAATACCTCATCTTTGAAAGGCTTGATGCCATAGGGCAGACGAAACTGTTGCCTGACACATAGATCTCTTCCTTGGCGAAGCCAGCCGATGGTGTAGGGATGCAGGTGTGATGTCATTGGCAGGTCCAACCGCCCGATGACCTCTGTTGAAATCAAGTTCTTCTGATTGCTTCTATCGACAATGAAATGAAGCAGATCCCCCTTTACCCACATCTGTGAGTGAAAGAGGTGTTCCCCTTCCTCTGGTTCTTCCGGGTCGGACTTTGGTGGTAGCGACAGTGGCACTAGGTTCAAAATTTTTAATCCGCTTCCTTCCTTCAGGATTTGATTCGAAATTAGAATTGGCCTCTGACTCAACAACCTTCAGCTAAACCACGAGTGACTTCTTGGAGTGACATTTTTCAGTGTTGTGCCAAGGGATTTTATGGTACTCACACCATTTTCCCATGTCCTTCTTCATCTTCTCATTTCCCTTATTGTGTTGCGGCTTGGAATGGTTTTCCTAAGAGTGACCATCTCGGATCGGTCCCTTGCTGTGTGGGTTGGGGCCACCTTTGCCCTGCTTCGGCTGTGAGGAGTTTGTAGATCCAAACTCTCACCTCTTTTGCTTAAATTTCTGCTCGATCTTGACAACTTATTTATAATCCATTCCCAATGAGGCAATGTCCAGAAACTCCATTTCTGTTTGAATGTATCTATGCAAACAACCGCAGTATTTGAGCACTAGATGTCGCTCAAAGTCTTTGATACCCAATTTGGTGCGCAGGGTATGAAAAATATTGGTGAAATCTGGTACTGTCTGGTCCCTTTCTTGACACAGGGTGGTCCATTTGGTGTACTGGTCCTCATAGCTCCAAATAGGGTAGTACTGTTCTTTAATGGCGTCCCAAAAGGAATGCCATGTAGGGGCCACCACAAATATTGCATATTCCTCTACGAACCTTTGTTCAGAGTAAGTATCCCACCGATCCTTAACACGGGGGACGATCTTGAGGAGCGCAAAAGTAATCTTTTTCCTATCGAAAAAATTGTGGACCAAAAAATACCCTTCGAGCAGATTCAACCATTTATCTACAACATCCGCATCTATCAGTCCCTCAAATAATGGAATATCAAAATTTACTTGTATCTTGAAGGGGGTTGCATGGCCGCTTGATGAATATGCTTCTCCTGTGGGCAGTCGTCGAAGGATCTGCACAAAGTTGTCCATCATTTCGTTCCTTTGTCGCGGGAGTGATTCCTCGAGAAAAATTTTACTAGGATATCCTACTCCATCATCTTTCTTTTCGTCCCCCATGGGTTGTTTTTGGGCTCAGTGCGACCGATCTTGCAACGAATCGATTGGTTCGAGTCCCAAATTCTTGTACCCAGATCTTGTCGGGGACATGCACGAAGAAAAATAAATTAAGAGTAGACCGCTCTGATACCACTGAACCATATTTAGGAGTGGAACGAACTGATTAACATAATGAATACAATAAACATAGAGATATGAAGAATAACAAAGATATCCAGTGAACAATATCTTCTATTGAATAAATGAAATAGGTTGAAACTGTAAAATTACAGAAGTGAAACACTTGCTCGAATGGTGGTAACTATCTCTGAGAAGAGATGTGGCTGCTACACACATCTGTCTGAGAAGAATGATTACAATGAGGCCCCAGAGGCCTTTTTGATATTACTCATGAATTCCAAAACCCTAGACATCCAAAAACCCAATCCTAGGAGGTGAAACGCCAAAAGTCATGTGGGCCCCTATGGGTAAGTTGGTACCTCAACTTCCCGGGGTCATAACTTTTTCATACGACCTCTGTTTTAGGCACGTGATAGCCTGTTGGAAAGGTATTTTAGAGAACTACACATTACACCATCAAAATTCGTCTATGTCTACAGTTTGACTATGGCCAGCCAAAAAAAATTTGTTTAGGGCTCTAAAAAAACCCTGGAAGTACAACAAGATGTGCTGACATGAAAACATACAAAATAATCTAGTTGAATTAGGTGAGAGGCCACTAGTATCCACCTGGAATATGTGTAGGGCTTTAGAAAACCCCATAAGTGTAGAACCCACAATTACAAATAAGTACAGAAGAACGTGCTGAACTAAAAGAGAACAAAAGGATCCAGTTGGAATAGGTGGGTGGCCACCAATATCCACTTGGATCAAGCTCATGCCATACAACCTTCACTCTCCACCAGTTGGTCAAGACTTGTCTCGATGATAATAAGGAATACTCGCCATATTCCCGTCATGTGGCAAAAGGCTCCACTATCCATAATCCATCTGAAATCACCCTCAAATCCTCCACTACCTACATTGGATACTAGAGTAACCAAAGAAAATTCCTTGTCATACTTGGAAGAAAAGGCCTCCATGGATGCTGTAGTAGCTGTCTCAGGCCCCTCTTGTTCCTTCTTCTTCTTTTTCCTCTCAGGACAGTGAAAAGCAAGGTGCCCCAACTGGTTACAACAATATCATCTGACTTTACTCAAGTGGCTCCCTGAACTTCCTTTCTTCTTTCTCTTTGCAACAAGAGAAACATTCTCATCAGCTCCATCTGTCTTCTGTCCACTGCTCTGAGATCCTTCTCGGATCTCCTCTTGAGTGAAATCGTTCCATAGTCTACTCCATTCTAGAAGATGCTCACGACCCACCACACACTTCACAAAGACTTCCCATTCCTTGGTGAAGCCTTTCAAGGCTATCCTCACCAACTCTGAATCCGATATGACCTCTCCAAGTGCAACCGACTCATCTTTCACTTGAGCTACCCCGGTAAGATAAGAAGACACACTCTCCTCCTTACCCATCTTGGTATCATGCAACTTATCCTTCAAGGCCATCTTCTAGTTTTCATTCTTCGCCTCAAATAAGTTCCTAAGTGCATCCCACATATATTGGGATGTCTTCTTCTCAGCCAAGTGTGGGATAAGGTGATCCTTCACCCCATCCAGTATAATCCTCTGAGCTTTGGCCTCCTTTACCTCATGCAAATCTAAAGCAACAGGATATGCTGTGGGAGCCACAACAACAGAACTGACATAGTTTCAAATCTTGTTCTCCTTGAGAACAACTGACATCCGAACCTTCCACTTCTAATAGTTGGAAATGCCATCCAATTGATCCTCAAATCTAATACATGCAAGCATATTCCCTATCATTGTTCAAAGGAAAAAAAAACAACAGATTTCCCCCCTTCAAACTTGCCCAAATATCTCACTTCTCACTGTCACTCAGAGCCCAAGCTCTAATACCATGTAAAACTTAAATGAAAAAATCAACAAGCTAATATTCTATCATACACTTAGCAACTTAGAGATAACTGACTTCTATGAACTCTGATATGTCTAAACTCACATTCATAAATTATCTTGAGCATAAATACACATTCCTAAGTAATTATGCAGTGGAATAAACACAATGAACAACATTCATCCAACCATGAATAACTCAGAAATTTAGACAAATGTTAGGGAAAACCCCAATGTGGGGAAACCCAATGAGAGATTTGTTATTTATCTTCAAGAGATAAAATATCAGTAGCAGAAATACATTTCTAGCAAGAGAAAAACCACTTACAACACACTAAAACAGTCCCAAACTTTGTTGTCTTGGAATCCGTGCCAAAGAAGTTGTATGGCCTGTACGACCCAGCTGAACAACACTTAGAAAATTGTGCCACACCAGAAGTGTATGGATAACTACAGTATAGTGTAATCACCAACATAAACACTAGAAAATTGCCTCGAAATCTGTGCAACAATGTTGCCTCAAAATCTGTGCCCTCCTCATTGTTGTACGAACTGTACGGATCTGTACAGTACGACTTGTTTATCAACAAAAAGCTACAACTCTTCCTCACTACAAATATCCTTGGGATCTGTGCCCAGATTTTCTTGGGAAAAGAACCCAACCTGCTGCCCTAAATCTCCTCTCCAAGCTTACTCAAAAAAATATCTCACAATCTTCATCTCCTTGTTTTGCACACTACCCAATGCATTCTCTTATAATCTGAAAGTGACCCTTCACCTTTTCCAACCCTAGATCTAATGGCCAAGATCTAATCTTGCCTTTACAAGATCAAGGGTCATGATTCATTCCCTCCAAAATAAATCACATTAAAATACTAAAGTACATTTTCACTTTATAATATAAGTGCACTTTATGAGATAAAGTCACTTTAATATTAGAAGGTACACTTTATTAAAAAAGTCAATTTAATAAAAGAACCACTTTATCACAACTTTATAAAAACCCATTACAAAGTCAAGTGTCTGGTAGTGTAGGTACAAGGTTACTTCCGCATACAAGACACACATGCGGACTACCTCCCGAGCTAAAAAGATAACACTCTCTCTTAGCAAGGGATGTACTTGCTGCCATTTCCATCATCTGGTCCCATCACACTGTGCTCAGTAGGATCTCCCTTTGAACCTGGAGCCATCCTCAACACCTGCACAAAACTCGAACTAGAAGATCTTCTCCTGAAAACTACTCTGAACCCTGAGCTCGTAGGAGAATCCACTCCACCTTGAGAATTGGTTCGATCACACCAGCTGAGAATGCAAGAAGAAATCCTTGGGCCCACCACAGTCTCAGCAGCCTGCTGCTCCTCATCCGACGCTGAATCATATCCCGAAGGTTGTCCTCGCAACATATACAACCTGTCCACCCGATCACCAATCAATTGTGGTTCCACCAGGTCCGCTCTCTCCCTGTAGATAAATACATGTCCCCTCTTGAACAATGTACAATATCCATCATTCTCCAAGGCTGAGACTTAGAGAAAGTTAATTCACATAAGTGTGCAAGCCACTCCTTTTGATTTGATTCCAATGAAGATACAAAATATTTCATTAGCACATCCTCATGTAGCACATCTATGCTTGAAACATAATTCATATAATTGACCACATGGGTGACTGCTAGGGCTGGATCACCATCAAATTTGGGGCAATTTTCTCTCCATTCTATTGGAAAATGATTTGGATAGCCAGGGACATTCTGAAGATCAAGAGAATGATACACATTATGGAATGCCCATGGTAAGTATTGTGAGGCCATGGTTCCATCACTTAGGGTAGAGCCTCAATGGAGTTCCCAAATGAGACTAATGCTCATCAAATGAAGGTAAGGGGGAAAAAGAGAAGGTGGGTTAGTGGAAGGTGAAGTTGCTAGATGAACTTCAAGATACGTTCATCAAGGAAAAGGGAAAGGGAACGTCCTTTGGGTGGAGTCACCAAGAAAGCTAAGGGAAAGGCTTTGGGATAGCTTACCAGAGTGTCATTAGGGTACAAAGAAGATTCAAAATATTCTGCGACAACGACGCCAAAATGTTATGGCACAAGTTGTAGGTTGGTCAAATCCTGACCCAACCAAGAAACAAGTGCTACAACTATGGGAATCCTACACCCAATGTCACCTCGATGTAGGTCCCACACTTCAAGGGTGACTAGGTCACTCTAGGGAGGCGATCCCGGTGACCCTAGGGGGATTTGGATGGAGATGGAAGGAATTAGAAATGGAGCCCCTATAGGTCAAGTCTAAATGGAATGAAGGGTAGTGAGAGATGCCTTGTAAGTCAAGCAAAGGCTACCCCACAAGTGTAGTGTTTTTTCATATGATTGTACCTGCGTGAAACACAAGAAAACACACCTTGCAACATTATATGTTAGTTGGATCAACGAGTTAATATTTCTGCCCCTAATTTGTAGTAATATATGAAAATATAAATCAACAATAAAAATATACTATAATATTCTCAACAAATGCTAAGGATCAAGTAGAAAAAGCAAGAGAAAAACTAGCAATTGACTAGCTAAACTCAAGGTGAAAGAACTAGTACTCTTAGCATAAAAGATAAGGTTGTTTTAAACACTTGTATGCGGGAAATTGTATCAGACTTATGGCTGTAACATTCAATGTATTACAACGAGAAGATCAGCCACTAGAATCCTCTCAAAAGTTTCTAGAAAGTGCACTAGGACAAGTAGAGTAAGTGTGCAAAATTTGAGCCAAAACCAATGGTTGAATAAAAAGTTATTTGAGCAAGTATGTTAGCGTTTCTACAGCCCTAATGGCTGAAGATGCAAATTTGTAACAAGAACAATAAGTAGCCCTTATATGAGGACACCCTAGTAGCTGTGAGGTGCCCAAGGCACAATGAAGACAATCCACTTTTGCAAGAAGTAAAAAGACTGAAATTCACGTTTCCCAATGCAATAATTTTATATGTCCAATGCAACAAATCAATGACTAGTTCCTTTACTATTGGGTTAATGGAGTCACAAGGAGCTTAGAGAAGATACCTCCTTGGGGGTGTAAGCCCTTTTACTTCCCAAGGAAAGTTTCTCTAAGCTAGGGTTTAAGCTAAGAGGGTGTATGGCCTTATACTTCTCTTAGCAAACCTTTGATGAATGAGATGAAGCAAATAGCAATGATGAAAGCTATAGTGGGGGTGTATGCTCTTATAGTTCTCACTTAGATCCTAGCATAAAACACTTGAACTTGAAATAATGGTAGCATAATAGTAGAAAACCATTCCAAGATCAAGAGAAATACCAAGATAAATCACCACAAGAGCTAGAAATGCATCATCCTGTTGACGTCAAGGGACTAAAGAGTCCCCAACGCCAATATCTCAACCTCCCATGGGGCTAGTTGGGAAGAGACGAGAATGTCACCCTGGGTTTAGAGCCCCAACAAGAAAACACATTAAACTCCAAGCTAAATCTCCTTTAACCTAGAGTCCAAACATGAAATCCCTTTGCTTTATATTTTCTTTAAAAAAAAAAATGTTTTTTATGCTTTTGTGTATGAGTTCATAAAGTAGAGATAACAAAGTTAAATCCAAACACAAAAGAAATTAAACAACTCAAGAAAATATGTACAGGAAAAACTCTAACTTAATAATATTTTTTGTATTTATTTTGTAAGAAAGTAACTAAAACAAAACTAATGAAGAGTTAATGTAAATAAGTTAGTGCTAAAGTGAGTCGATTAAAAGAAAAGTTTATTGAACAAGAGATTAATTTAAAGACTATCAAAATAAATTATAAAAACTCTGTAGTGATTTGATATTTTTAATTTTCTTTAAGTTAAAATATAATAAATAACAAGAGAACTAAAACAAATAAAACAAATAAAGAAAATAAACAAAAGCTTGGACCTATTACAATTGACTAATAAAAACAAAATGAAAGATGCTTATATACACCATTTTATAATAGTAATAAATCCATTAGTTTTTTTTTGTTTTTTGGAATTTTAAGTGTTGAATTAAGAAAAGATGTTGATCCAGCTTTATCAGAATGCAAGACAAAATCCTTGGGCCCACTGCAGTCTCAGAAGCCTCCTGCTCCTCATCCGATGCTGAATCATATCCTGAAGGTTGTCCTCGCAACATATACAACCTGTCCACCCAATCACCAATCAACTGTGGTTCCACCGGGTCCGCTCCCTCCCTGTAGATAAATACATGTCCCCTCTTGAACAATGTACAATATCCATCATTCTCCAAGGCTCAGACTGAGAGCAAGTTAATTCACATAAGTGTGCAAGCCAATCCTTTTGACTTGATTCCAATGAAGATACAAAATATTTCATTAGCACATCTTCATGTAGCACATCGGTGCTTGAAACATACTTCATATAATTGGCCACATGGGTGACTGCAAGGGCTGGATCACCATCAAATTTGGGGCAATTTTCTCTCCATTCTATTGGACAATGATTTGGATAGCCAGGGACATTATGAAGATCAAGAGAAGGATACACATTATGGAATGCCCATGGTAAGTACTGTGAGGCCATGGTTCCATCACTTAGGGTAGAGCCTTAATGGAGTCCCCATATGAGACTAATGCTCATCAAATGATGGTAAGGGGAAAAAAAAGAAGGTGGAGTTTCTAGATGAACTTCAAGATACACTCATCAAGGAAAAGAGAAAGGGAACATCCCTTGGGTGGACTCGCCAGGAAATCTAAGGAAAAGGATTTGGGATAACTTACCAGAGTGTTGTTAGGGTACGAAGAAGATTCCAAATATTCCGCGACAACGATGCCAAAATGTTATGGCACAAGTTGTAGGTTGGGAAAATCCTGACCCAACCAAGAAACAAGTGCTACAACTATGGGAATCCTACGCCCAATTTCACCTCGATGTAGGTCCCACACTTCAAGGGTGACTAGGTCACTGATCAAAATCTGGATTAGGGGTCAAAATTTAGCTCAAAAATCAAAGTTATCGGAATTGCCTCAAAACGAATGGGTGCGTATCCCTCGTCGTCATGAAGCCAACACAACTCGTTTGGGTTAAAATGGACGTCGGATGAGAGACATATTGTGATCTGTTCGAATCACCAAACAGGGAAAAAAAATGGGCTGACTGTACAGTCCGTATGAATGCTGATGTGGCATGTCCATATGATGACGTGGCAGAGCTGAATTGGAAAATGTATGGCCACTGACATGGCATTTTTGAGTTAAGTTTGGACGAATCTGTTGGTGACACGTGGCATGGTCTTTGGCAAATTATGAGGTGCCATGTGACCCAGTCGTGGGCTGCCACGTGGCACCATGGCAATGGTTGTTTGGTTAAAATATTATGGAGTCCATAGAGATCGAACCCCGTACCTCCTCTCCCGTTCAAAGCTTTAGCAATGGCCGCCCAACCAACATACCACATGGTGGTCCTTATATAACATATGGGTTTAATTATATTTAAAATGAATTAAAGTGTGAGTTTGGGCGCGTCCGGGCTGGGGCTAAGCCCCAGCCCCCGGTCGCACAACCTTTAATCATATGACCCTACACGGAGCGCGTGAGAATTGGTTTAAACAGTTACAATGCCGCCACTTTCCGGTTAGCCATTCGCCTTGTAAACGGAGCCCTCTTTTGCGATAGCGTGAGGTCGTATGGACCCTTGTGACCATGGCCTTGGCGGTTAGGGGCTAGGTGCACCCTAACCGTCCTACAGTTTGATCGGTTTTGCGGTTATGCATGTGTGCTAGGTTTTAGCATGATTTTTTTAGCGTGTTCTTGTTTGAACGCCCAGAGGTGCGTTTTGGCGAACCAGAGACAACAAGCTTGAAGGAAGAAAATGGCAAGAGGCCTATCTTCTTCATTTTTTGGCCAAATGAGGTGCCAAAAAAGCCCAGCTAGGGTTTTTTGGACGTTTTGAATCTATTGGCACTATTTTCAAAGCCACTTGGAGACTTCTTTTGTAGGTTTTTAACCATTGAAGTTTCAGAGAGCTCTAGGGAGCTTGAAGCCCTCATTGTTTGAGGTCATGCTCAGATGAGCCCATGTTTGTTTTCTGTGATTGAATAATCATTTTTGACTAATTATTATGCTCTGAACACTTTGGGATATGTTTCAGATCCATTTGAGGACTTTTACAGGTGTTTTTTCCACAGAGAAGCTCAGGGAAGCTTAAGGCCACATGTAGAAGAGGTCAGGCCTGGATGAGCCATGATCCGTTTTCAGAGTTTTATTAGTCATTTTTGGGGTTTTTATGTATTCTGATCTCAATGGTATAGTCTGTATTTCCATTGGAGTTGAGCAGCAGCTTGTAAAATAATCTTTGACAAATTAATCCCAGAGAGCCAAGTTCATTGATGGAGGCTCAAGGAGATGTAGCCTAGAGAGGGGTGAACTCCTTTATCATCTTGTTATTGTTGTGAGTTTGATGGTTTATTTGCTGCAAGTTATGTTTCTGTGTATTTATTTAAAGCACATATTTAACCATTTAAAAGAACATTTTCTCACACATGAACATTTAAAAGAAGAAGCATAAACTTGGCACATAATCTATCTTGCATATTTTAACACATGGAGCAAGGTCCTGTAAAGTTTTATTTTAATGAAGTAGAGGGTGCTTGCATAGCATAACAAGTCAGCCCACTATTTCCAGATTAGGTGGTATCAGAGCATAGTTTGTTTTGCTCATGTGATTGCCATTGATAGCTAGAGATTTAGCTGTTGGTATTTGTGCAAGTTTTGTGTTGAAGTTTGATATCTTGCAAGGATGGAGGAGGCTTCAAACATTGGTAGTTCTCATACATCTTCATTATCTAAGTTCTTTGAAAAAGAGATGTTGAAGGAATTACTAACCATGAGAGATGTGGTGAAAGAGATGTGGGAAGATAGAAAGGATAGCATTGCCCTTGAAGAGCAGTTGATGGTCATGAAGGAGGAGAAAGACCAGCTTCTTGAAAAGTTGCATGAGATGGAGACTCAACTCCATGAGGCNCAAGTTTTGTGTTGAAGTTTGATATCTTGCAAGGATGGAGGAGGCTTCAAACATTGGTAGTTCTCATACATCTTCATTATCTAAGTTCTTTGACAAAGAGATGTTGAAGGAATTACTAACCATGAGAGATGTGGTGAAAGAGATGTGGGAAGATAGAAAGGATAGCATTGCCCTTGAAGAGCAGTTGATGGTCATGAAGGAGGAGAAAGACCAGCTTCTTGAAAAGTTGCATGAGATGGAGACTCAACTCCATGAGGCAAAGGAAACCCTTACCAAGTACATGCATGAACATGAGGTATGTAATGTTAGTTTATCTTCTAATTCCTCTCAAGATGAATGCTTTGGTGTTTTTGAAAATCATACAAGAGGAATAGGGTCCAAGTTATTGTTAAAAATGGGCTATGAAGGTAAAGGGTTAGGCAAGCATGCACAAGGCATTGTTGAGCCTATTGTTGTTGAAGAGAGACCCAAGTATTGTGGTCTTGGATATGAACGAAGAGATGGAGCAAATTCCAAAGTTGAGGAGACAAGGGAAAAAGTTCCAAGAACAAATTTTGTTTCAAGTTCACCTCCTCAAGAAGGCTATAAAGGTGAAAGTTCAGGAACTTTTGTTGAAAGTTCAATCCCTCCAGCATGCAAAGCTTGTGTTCAAGATGAATGCAAATGTGTGAAACAAAAGCGTTGTGACAACCATGAGGACAAGAACAGATTTGTTGGTCTTCAAAGGAGAGCTTTTAACTCTTCAAATTCACCTCCTCAAAGAGGCGATAAAGGTGAATGTTCAAGGTATAATTCTGCTTATCATTCAATTGCTTTTGATTATGTTAAGCATGTTAATTTGCATGTAAAAATGGAAGAAAAAATCCATGTACATATTGTGGTTTATATAACCATCATGTTTCAAAATGTTGGAAAAGATTGGCCACTTTCAGGAAACTTTACAAGCAAAGACAACTTGAAAAGAGGATGCAAAAGATTTGCACTCATTGTCAGAAGCGGGGTCATCTCATTGACCAATGTTGGACATTGCATCCAACCACTCATCCACAACACAAGAAGCAGATGGATAAAGAGATTGGCAAGAATGGAAGAGAATATTCCATCATCGATGTGAGTCAAGATGATTCACAAGAGGACGACTTTCAGCAGAAAAAGTCACTGTTGAGTTGGCTTGGTCAGAAATGGTTGGATTTCTTGAGCAAGTAAGGCTTGCATTTTCTGTTGTAGATGCATATTTCAGCCTTATGTATGCATTTATGTTGAGAGTATGATAAGTTGCAGTAGTTTATCATAACTTGTATGATGCAAGTTGCATGTGAATGCAATTCATTTGAAGGCATTCTTGTTGTTGCACAACTTCACCAAGAGGATGTAAAAGTGGGGTATGATGTTCACTTATTACAGCCATATATCTTTTCATATTCAGCTCTGATGTACCCACATGTTTTTGGGTTTATGTACTTATGTTTGTACTTGAAGGAGAGTTGAAGAGCTATGCACAGACATGCGTTTTTTTTGTGTATGTAAGCAGTGAACCTGGTGATAGTTCTTCATGAATAATTCATGACTGTAACATGATTGTGTATCATGAATGTCGACTTGTCATTTTGGGAAGGTCAATATGTTTTAAATGAGTTTCGAGTTGTGTTGATGTTGTCTTGACGACTATGTTGTGTCGATCATGTTTTTCGACTTATGTTTAGTCGATGGTGTTTGTTGGCTTGTAAGTTGATTTTGAGTACACCAAGATGCAGGAAAAAGCCATGTGCTTTGATGAAGTACGAGATGCGACCGTTTGCTTGAAGAGAAAAAAGACTTTGTTGGCATCATTTTCAGTCTTGTATAAATTTGTTTTGAAGATTGATGGTTTTCTTGGCTTGTGACAAGATGTCGCAGGAAAGTTTTTGCAGCCATTGGAGAGCGGATTGTGTTGACGCCAAAGAGTTCGCAAAAGGGACTTGATTCTCAGTGGGAAGGTTGGCAGTCTTCCAAGCACAAAGAGAACAGTGGGTCAGCAGCAGCCAGAGAACAATGGTTGAAGGACATAGTCAGTTGCAGTGCAAGGCATGTCAAAGTATCCAGGTGATTGTCAAAAAGACTTTTCAAGTAGAATCAATTGATAGAACTTGAAAGCAGAAGAGTATTGAAGCTCAGATAGATAATCATAAGCTTTTGTGGGTCCAAAAGCCTTTCAGTGGGAAGGCGTGATCAAAATCTGGACCAGGGGTCAAAATTTAGCTCAAAAATCAAAGTTATCAGAATTGCCTCAAAACAAATAGGTGCGTAGCTCTTGTCGTCATGAACCCAACACAACTTGTTTGGGTTCAAACGGACGTCGTATGAGAGAGATATCACGATCTATTCGAATCGCCAAACAGGTAAAAAAAATGGGTTGACTGTACAGTCTGTATGGATGCTGATGTGGCATGTCCGTATGATGACGTGGAAGAGATAAATTGGCAGAGGTACGACCACTGACGTGGCAGGTGACATGGCATTTATAAGTTAAGTTTGGACGAATTTGTTGGTGACATGTGGCATGGTCTTTGGCAAATTATGAGGTGCCACGTGGCCCAGTCGTGGGCTGCCACATGGCACCATGGCAATGGTTGTTTGGTTAAAATATTATGGAGTCTGTGGGGATCGAACCCTAAACCTCCTCTCCCATTCAAAGCTTTAGTAATGGCCGCCCGACCAACATACCACACGGTGGTCCTTATATAACATATGGGTTTAATTATATTTAGAATGAATTAAAGTGTGAGTTTGGGTGCGTCTGGGCTGGGGCTAAGCCCCAGCCCCTGGTCGCACAACCTTTAATCATATGACCCTACACGGAGCATGCGGGAATTGGTTTAAACATTTACAATGCCACCACTTGTCGGTTAGCCATTCACCTTGTAAACAGAGCCCTCTTTTGCGATAGCATGAGGTCGTATGGACCCTTGTGACCACGGCCTTGGCGGTTAGGGGCTAGGCACGCTCTAACCGTCCTATAGTTTGACCGATTTTGCGGTTATGCGCGTGTGCTAGGTTTTAGCACGAGTTTTTGAGCGTGTTCTTGGTTGAACGCCCAGAGGTGCGTTTTGGCAAACTAGAGACAACAAGCTTGAAGGAAGAAAATGGCAGGAGGCCTATCTTCTTCATTTTTTGGCCAAATGAGGTGCCGAAAAAGCCCAGCTAGGGGTTTTTGGACGTTCTGAATCCATTGGCACTGTTTTCAAATCCAATTGAAGACTTATTTTGTAAGTTTTTAACCATTGAAGTTTCAGAGAGCTGTAGGGAGCTTGAAGCCCTCATTGTTTGAGGTCATGCTCATATGAGCCCATGTTTGTTTTCTGTGATTGAATAATCATTTTTGACTAATTATTATGCTTTGAACACTTTGGGATAGGTTTCAGATCCATTTGAGGACTTTTACAGGTGTTTTTTTCACAGAGAAGCTCAGGGAAGCTTAAGGCCACATGTAGAAGAGGTCATGCTCGGATGAGCCATGATCCGTTTTCAGAGTTTTATTAGTCATTTTTGGGGTTTTTGTGTATTTTGATCTCAATGGTACAGTCTATATTTCCATTGGAGTTGAGCAGCATCTTGTAAAATAATCTTTGACAAATTAATCCCAGAGAGCCAAGTCCATTGATGGAGGCTCAAGGAGATGTAGCCCAGAGAGGGGTGAACTCCTTTATCATCTTGTTATTGTTGTGAGTTTGATGGTTTATTTGCTACAAGTTATGTTGCTGTGTATTTATTTAAAGAACATATTTAACCATTTAAAAGAACATTTTCTCACACATGAACATTTAAAAGAAGAAGCATAAACTTGGCACATAATCTATCTTGCATATTTTAACACATGGAGCAAGGTCCTGTAAAGTTTTATTTTAATGAAGTAGAGGGTGCTTGCATACCATAACAAGTCAGCCCACTATTTCCAGATCAGTCACTCCAGGGAGGCGATCTCGGTGACCCTAGGGGATTTGGACGGAGATGGAAGGAAGTGGAAATGGATCCCCTATAGGTCAAGTCTAAATGGAATGAAGGGTAGGGAGATATGCCTTGTAAGTCAAGCAAAGGCTTCCCCACAAGTGTAGTGTTTTTTCAAATGATTGTACCCGCCTGAGACACAAGAAAACACACCTTGCAACAATATATGTTAATTGGATCAACAAGTTAAGATTGTTGTCCCTAATTTGCAGTAATAGATGATGGTATAAATCGACAAGAAAAATATACTATAAGCTTCTCAACAAATGCTAAGGATCAAGTAGAAAAAGCAAGAGAAAAACTAGCAATTGACTAGCTAAACTCAAGGTGAAAGAACTGGTACTCTTAGCATAAAAGATAAGGTTGTTTTAAACACTTGTATGCAGGAAATTGTATCAGCCTTATGGCTGTAACATTCAATGTATTAAAGTGAGAATATCAGCCACTAGAATCCCCTTAAAACTTTCCAGATAGTGCGCTAGGACAAGTAGAGTAAGTGTGCAAAATTCGAGCCAAAACCAATGGTTGAATAAAGAGTTATTTGAGCAAGTATGTTAGGGTTTTTGCAGCCCTAATGGATGCAGATGAAAATTTTTAACAACAACAATAAGTATCCCTTAGATGAGGACACCCTAGTGGCTATGAGGTGCCCAAGGTACAAGGAAGACAATCCACTTTTGCAAGAAGTAAAAAGACTGAAATTCACATTTCCCAATGCAATAATTTTATATCTCCAATGCAACAAATCAATGATTACTTCCTTTACTACTGGGTTAATGGAGTCACAAGGAGCTTAGAGAAGCTACCTCCTTGTGGGTGTAAGCCCTTTTACTTCCCAAGGAAAGTTTCTCTAAGCTAGGGTTTAAGCTAAGAGGGTGTATGCCCTTATACTTCTCTTAGCAAACCCTAGATGAATGAGATGAAGCAAATAACAATGATGAAATCTATGGTGGGGGTGTATGATCTTATACTTCTCACCTAGTTCCTAGCATAAAACACTTGAACTTGAGATAATGGTAGCATAATAGTAGAAAACCATACCAAGATCAAGAGAAATACCAAGAAAAATCACCACAAGAGCTAGAAATGCATCATCTCGTTGACGTCAAGGGACTAAAGAGTCCCCAACGCCAATATCTCAACCTCCCATGGGGATAGGTGGGAAGAGACGAGAATGTCACCCTGGGTTTAGAGCCCCAACAAGAAAACACATTAAACTCCAAGCTAAACCTCCTCTAACCTTAGAGTCCAAACATGAAATCCCTTTGCTTTGTATTTTCTTTAAAAAAAAAAATGATTTTTATGCATTTGTGTATAAGTTCATAAAGTAGAGATAACAAAGTTAAATCCAAACTCAAAAGAAATTAAACTACTTAAGAAAATATGTACATAAATTATAAAAACTCTGTAGTGATTTGATATTTTTAATTTTCTTTGAGTTAAATAATAATAAATAACAAGAGAACTAAAACAAATAAAATAAACAAAAGCTTGTAGCTATTAAAACTGACTAATAAAAACAAAATGAAAGAAGCTTATATACACCATTTTACAATAGTAATAAATCCATTAGTTTATTTTACTTTATTTTCTTTTTAGAATTTTAAGTGTTGAATTAAGAAAAGATGAAGAAAGTTAACATTTGAAAAGAAAACAAATAAAGAAACAGTTTTAGATCGTAAACGACTCTGATCTTTAAAAAATGTTCTCCATACAATTCTTGGAGTTTCAGAGTTTACAAATCTCTATGTAGACTTGGGCCAGGGATTTAGCCTTTAGCCATTCTAGAACAAAGTTACAATAGAAATTTAGCCTTTAGCCATTCTAGAACAAAGTTACAATAGAAAGATCAAGAGCGAAAGAAAGAAGAAAGCTGAGCCAAAATGGAATGGAGCAATGGTGTTGATAACACAAGGTGAGAACCTGCATATTAGAAATTGATTAGCGCTGAAATAAAACCAGGCTTAAATACAACAAACTGACAAGTAAACTATTCACCTTATGAGAACCAACATAGCTCATCCTCGCCTCATCCATTCACTGCTTCACAAGACTCCCTGCTGCCAAACATTCGGTCAATCCCTGCTGAAAGTATAGAGGATGAATGATAATTTTAAAGAGGAAAATCTCATTGCAGTCCAAGCATACCTCTCAAAGTTTTCTTCTTTGAAGTTGGCTGTCTATTGCCTATTTTATATTGTTTTGGTGAGTAGTTCTGGTAGTTAAGGTTGACGCGGTTCTAACTGGTTGTAGCGAACTACTTGAACGGATTAATTTTTATTTAATAATAAAAGAAAACATGCATTTATCTGCTTGTCAATTTTGTGAAACAAGCAACTGCATCCCCCAAATTCATTTGAAAATTATGTCAATAATATGAAAAATAATTTGTTAATATAGAATATGTGTCATGAGCACATTTCCTTTAGAAATGGTCCCCGATTCCTTCTACGCTTCTCTACTCTTAACAAACTCTTACATTAAACATGTGATCCCATTAACATCAGATGTGATACAAATTGTCGATGGAAATTACAAATTGTTCAAAATTCCAACCACTGCAGAGTAGGTGCCAAATATAGCTGCTACAACGCCCACAGTAATTATCAAAATGTATAGTGTAAACTCTAGCTTAGTTATTTTCTTTCCAACTATGCTCATAAAGAAAGCACATGGTAGAATCAAAGCAACACGCATTGTAATCAAAGATCCTTTTAGTGCAATCACATAACCAAAGAAAGGAATTAAAAGAGCTACTGCCAATGTTGAGATAACAAGAATCGTTCTGATAATGACAGAGATCCACTGGGATTTCAATCTAGTTGTAGGAATAAGCTCCTCAATGTTTAGTGCTACAAGAGTATGCTACAAGAGTAATGGTCAATGCATATTTTGTCAAAGGATTAACTACCATTGTCCACACTGCAAGTTTTGAGGCTACAAATCGCGTTGGCATATTTAGTGTAAACTTAGATTTTGTTGCATCTCCAAACATCGTATAACCCATGGGAGCTATGGCCGCATACATGATTGTACATATCGTAAAGCTTGCAATCAGCACAACAGTAAATTGTGAACGATTTTTCATAGATGTATAGATGTTTGGGTAAACGACGTGACCAGAGTAGCAATATCCATATAGACCAATTTCTATAGAAAGATTAGCTAAACTCAGTAAACTGCCTCTGTAGTGAAATCCAACATGATCCAAAGTTCCGACCTAAAGTAAACTGATAAAGACCAAAGTTGATGCAATAACTCCTCCAGCTGATATATAAGACATAATGCTTAAATCCTGAAGCCATGCAGTCGGAAGAACAACGAATGCAATTAGTATTGCAAATAATGTTTGGGTAGGAAAGAGTGATGCTAAGTTTCCACTATCAAGTATAATGTATTCCACGCAACTTGCATACAGCTCAAGATAGAGAATAATCGAAACTAGTATTCAACCCTTAGTCCCAAAGGCAGCTTGGCCTATGTCAGGATAGGTCTCAAGTTCTGGTTCATTTTCCAAACAACGTTTTAGGAGTACACCTGTGTATCAGGAAAGTATAGAAAATCCAAATAGCACAACCAATCCTAGCCATCCTCCTTCTCTAAATAGCATATGGAGTTGATTAGATTCCAACACCACATAGCACGTTCATTCCATTCATTAAAGATTGTCCAAAACTGCATTGTTGGGAAATTGGCAATCCATGAGCATCCTGTGATGTCCATTGGTCATGTATGGCCTTTTTGGAAGCAACCTTCTTGGGTGGTAATGGGGGAAGCTAAGAGTGGATTGGTTTTGTTTTTGTGAGCAATAAAGTTTTTATCAGTGATGGAATGACCTATGGAGTAGATCTCGTCTTTAGAATCGATGGAGATAGATTTGAAGAGTTGATTCTAGTAAGGCTGGCTGTTCTCCCTAGAAACCCAATGCTTGGAGAAGTTAAACTGCCGTACATGTCCATAGATTGCCTTATGTTAAAAAACATGCAACTTTTGGATAACAAAACTATATTGTGACAAAATAGTATGCATGTAGTACGATTAGCAACCATAGATAAGATTTTCTGAATTTTTTTAGATTTTATCCTTCATGCCAAATATGAGACATCCTCTTGAAGAATCCTTTTCACAACTTGTTGTGAGTTATTCTCATCACAGATTATGTAATTACTATTCAAACTATAATCAGATATTTGTGTAGACCATCTTATAATCCTTGCAGGGACACTATGAATGGTCCCAACCAAAGGTTTCGTCAATTTTGTCGAGTATCATATCAATCATGGAGAAAGATTATAATGGACTTTCACCAGTCACACATGGATAGTTATGTAATGACCATCATTTCCAACAATTAGCGAATGCTTATCATCATTTCCAAAATATTTTGAATGGAAAACAATCTGAAGACATCATCCTTTGAAAGTGTAGCATCAACTCAGTTGAAACACACAAGACTTTACACAATCAAATGCATAATAAAGGGAATCCTGGCAACGCTTTGCCAACTAAGTAATGTTGACAAAAAATGTAGTCAACAAATGCCAACCAATAGATGTGCATTGATTCTAGCAGCGTACAAGTTTGAAACAACGAGATTATGATCCTTTGATCCTTTGAAGGAAAGGGGAAGGGTTAGGTAATGATAGGATTGAGGGCGATTCAGTGTGAGACATGGGGAGGTCAATAGGGTTAGGTGGGCCAGATTATACAACAGGGGGAAACAAGATGGAGGTCAAGGGATTCATGGATTGGGACTTCGTGGAATAACTCATGAAAAGTGGTAAGTATGAGGTGGTTTGGTCCTATTGTATAACCCAAAGGGACAAACTCTTTGGATCTTGACAAAATGATTAGAAAGCTGGATAACCTGTCGTGGATGTCTGTTAAGAGAAAAACCCAAGCTTAACACTGAGCATTCACAATGTGTATGTTGGATCCATCTCAACATGGAGGGGATGGAGAAAGGTAAAGAAGGAAGGCGGGGAAAGGACTCATGACTGTGACGAGCAAGGATGTCTCGCATAACAAGCATATAGTAGACAAAGTGAGGGATTACGACATAAAGAAGGAAACTTGGTTCACCTGCAAGCTTGCTGTCCACCAAAACAATTTTGGTCAATCAGTTAAAAAATATACAGATAACCTTTAATATCACCAACCATTGTTCCATCAACTCTGACCATCAAAAGGGTGGAAAAAGAAAAGAAAGTAGAAAAAAAAACTGAAAGTAGAACAAAAAGTGAGAAAAGAAACTAAATAAATGCGAAATCAACAAAAACCTAATTTACCCTTTTTGTATTTTTTTTTTTTTTTATTTAGTTACATTTTTTTGTATATCTTTTATTTATGTATAGAGGAAAAGAATAACATTAATCTTGGACTCAAGTAGGATGACATTTAGCATAAATGAATGCGTCGTTCGTTTTGCATGTGGGTCTTATGACTGCAAATTTTACACGTGGAGAGATTGCCAACATGCCAACCAACATATGCGCATGGTGAGGAAAAATGGCTAATCAATACCCAAAAGAAATGATTACCAACCTCCAAGACTTTCCAACCAACATGACAAGCTTTGGATTTAATACTGAAAGTATTGATTGAATCAAGGACACTAGGTTTAGGATTTAAGGTTTGTATATTAAAGAGATGATCAATGCATTCATCAAACAAATTAATGTCATCCCTAGGAATCTTTCTCTCAAGAACATGGTCATCATCATGCATAGAAGATTGATAATATGGGTTAAAAAACATAGGGATGTCATCATCATTAAAGGAAAAAGTGCACCTAGGAAAGATATACTCACTAGTGTCAAGTTCCTTAACCTCTCTTGATTGAAACAATGGATTAGCAAAAATGTTATACAATTTAAGATCTTGATCGAACTCATGAAAACTTTCAAAAGAGGACTCATCACATGTATCAATAAAATCATATGGGTCTTCATTAACTTGTTTTGACCACTCATTAGCAACATCAACAAATAAAAATGTATCATAAATAGGGTTAACATGGTCAAAATTTACTTCTTCAACTGCATAATCAAATTCACCATCGTATTCATGCGGATATGAGGCTTGGAATGAAAGATAGTCTTGGGATTGAGTTTTTCTATAAGGTTTAAGAAGGGAGGTATTTGGAATGTGAGAGGTGATTTGATAATTGAGCATCATGATATGATCATGATCCTCTTCACATCCAATCTCTTGACCACAAATAGTGATGTCATTATAATTAGGCCCTAGGAGAGAGGGCTCCAAAGGTGTTTCAAGGTATGCACGATTTGAATATTGGTATGCAAAGGAGAACATGTGATCTTGTAAATTCTTGATGATGAGGATTAAGGAAGACAAATATTTGTGCGACTCATGAACACCAAAGAGAAACCCGTTTTACGGATTTTCTCTTCGAAGTCAAGGAAAGTGGTTAAAGCTAGCTTTAGGCTTTGAACATCCTTTTCTTCTAACTGCCATTGATAAAGAGGAGGTATATGTTCATAATAATGCAAGAGGGCAACCAGGTTGGTAGGACGAATGGACATAGGAATTGAATTATATAACTTAATAAACCTAAGGTTAAATTCAAGAAATCTTTCATTATCTTTCATACGTAAGTGATTAAATCTCTTAAAGTGCTCATAAGGATTATCCAAATGCCCAAAGGTAGAAGTAAACTAGTAGGAAAGTTCAGACCATGTGGAGATGCATTCATCAGGTAGGTTGGCAAATAGGGAAGCAACATTACCCTTAATGGATTTCATGAACAAAATCATGTAACTATCATTATTGTTAACTCCAAGTATGGTGCAAGCATTTTAAAATGCATGAAGATGTTCAACCACTGTAACAGTTCCATCACCATAAAATAAAGGCAAATGTTGCTTGAATTTGTGAGGTAATGGATTAACCGGGTGAGAAAACTTCAAGGGGGTGGGCACAAACCATGGTGAATTATTTAGGTCTTCTTCAAATTCAAAAATTCCATATTTGTGAATGACCTTCCCAGGGTTCGTAGTTGAAATCACAGGGTTACAACCACGAAGCAATTTTCCAATCAATCGAGACATAGGAATCTGGAGAAGACAAATCAAGGTTTGAAAGAATTAGAACAAAACTAGGAAAGAACCATTGAACAATCCTCCCCAGTATGGTCACCAAAAATATGTTGACGTCAAGGGACTAAAGAGTCCCCAATGCCAATATCTCAACCTCCCGTGGGGCTAGGTGGGAAGAGATGAGAATGTCACCTTGGGTTTAGAGCCCCAACAAGAAAACACATTAAACTCCAAGATAAATCTCCTCTAACCTAGAGTCAAAGCATGAAATCTCTTTTCTTTGTATTTTCTTTTTTAAAAAAAATTGATTTTTATGCTTTTGTGTATGAGTTCATAAAGTAGAGATAACAAAGTTAAATCCAAATTCAAAAGAAATTAAACAACTCAAGAAAATATGTACAGGAAAAACTCTAAATTAATAATATTTTTTGTATTTATTTTGTAAGAAAGTAACTAAAACAAAACTAATGAATAGTTAATGTAAATAAGTTAGTGCTAAAATGAGTCGATTAAAAGAAAAGTTTATTAAACAAGAGATTAATTTAAAGACTATCAAAATAAATTATAAAAACACTGTAGTGATATGATATTTTTAATTTTCTTTAAGTTAAAATATAATAAATAACAAGAGAACTAAAACAAATAAAATAAATAAAGAAAATAAACAAAAGCTTGTTCCTATTAAAACTGACTAATAAAAACAAAATGAAAGAAGCTTATATACATCATTTTACAATAGTAATAAGTCCATTAGTTTATTTTACTTTATTTTCTTTTTAGAACTTTAAGTGTTGACTTAATAAAAGATGAAGAAAGCTGAGATTTAAAAAGAAAACAAATAAAGAAACAATTTTAGAGCGTAAAGGACTCTGATCTTTAAAAAATGTTCCCCATACAATTCTTGGAGTTTCAGAATTTACAAATATCTGCGTAGACTTGGACCAGGTATTTTGCCTTTAGCCATTCTAGAATAAAGTTACAATAGAAAGACCAAGAGCGAAAGAAAGAAGAAAGCTGAGCCAAAATGGAATGGAACAATGGTGGTGATAACACAAGGTGATAGCTTGCATATCAGAAACTGATTAGTACTGAAATAAAATCAGGCTTAAATACAACAAACTGACAAGTAAACTATTCACCTTATGAGAACCGACATAGCTCATCCTTGCCTCATCCATTCGCTGCTTCACAAGACTCCTTGTTGCCAACAATTTCGTCAATCCCTGCTGAAAGTATAGAGGATGAATGATAATTTTAAAGAGGAAAACATCACTGCACTCCAAGCATACCTCTCAAATTTTTCTTCCTTGAAGTTGGATGTCTACTACCTATTTTATATTGTTTTGGTGAGTAGTTCTGGTAGCTAAGGTTGATGCGGTTCTAACTAGCTATAGTGAACTACTTGAACTGCTTCATTTTTATTT
>JASDQU010586142.1:38050-49785 GCA_032191745.1 Picea mariana | reverse complement strand
TGGGGTGAGAGATCCATAAGGATTCAAAATGAAAGGGATGAGGTCGAAAATAATCAACAAAAGATAAGTCCAGCTTTATAGGCTAGTGGTCAGAGACAATAAAAGGATGGTAAAGACCCATCAAAGGGAAGGAGTCAAAGACAAGAAATATGTTAAGTATTGAGGCCACTTGATGCAATCCCAGGAGGCGATTATTCCAGGTTTGGGTTCTATTAGAGAAGGGAAAGTTAAAAAAATTGAGACTAGAAATAAACTCCTTGAGATGGGAAGAGGTGTGTTCTAGTCTTCTTATACCACCTTGTTTTTCATCAAGGGAAGTGATAATGTTGAAATCCCCTCCAATAATCTAGTGGTTTTTTAATATGATAGATTTGAGGGAGAGAAAGAGGTATTTTGTTGGGTAGAAGGAGGACCATAAACATTAGTGACAAAACCAAAGGACACAGTGTCAATAATGTTGAAGTGGGAAGACTAGGTTTTGGAAGTAGAGAATAAATAAGTCAAGGACATTTCAATCAGGTTCCAAAGGATGGCTAGGCCTCTTGCAGTGTCTTGGGAATCCATCGCTATGACTTGAGAGTGCTTCTAAATTTTATAAGCAAGTAGGTTGAGAAGATCACTCGGGCATTTGGTTTCCTGGATGAGGATCATCGTAGGCCTCTCTTTGAGAATAATMTTTCTCATCATGATGTGTTTGGATTTTCCATTGAGGYCTATAAMATCCTGAGAGAGTATTTTCATGGGGAASATTRGGGGTTGTGAGGGAACGACTCTGTCATCATGGTGGTTCTTCCTGAGTTGACGAGCATTTCTCCTCATTTTTGGAGAAGTTGTTTGTTCGATTTTATCCCTTTCTTCTTTTCTTCTTTGGTTTGCTTTATCTTATCTTTTGATGTATGAGATTTCATCCCTAAATATGAAGAGGATGAGGATGGATTACCTTTGAATTGAGTTGAGTGAATTTATTTTCTTCGAACTAGGGATTATTTTACCAGTTGGATCTGTTGTTTCGAGATTGTATTTGGGTCATGCTTATGCCAAATTGTCACCATTGACTAGAGATMTAGCTTTGAAATATATAATTCTTCCCAATATTATGTTTCCCCTTTGTATTCCTCATTAATTAACATTTATATGTTACGATCTTTTGCTTCCTATTCTGTATGCTCAATTAATTTTTTGTGTTTGACTTGTTCTTCTTGTTCGGTTTCTTTTCTCTGTGATTTTTATTGAGAGGTAGGATCTTCCTCTATTGGAATATTGTCTGAAGGAAGTTTCTCTTGAGAGGATTGAAGAGTTTCAAATTGATTAGTAGTAGTGATGTTGGCTTGGTCGTTCTAGTTTGTAGATTTTCTGGTGTTGTGTCTCCTTGTACTTACTATTTCAAATCCTTTTGCATCCTTAGTTGGGGTGGCCTTTGTATAGACTTACTTCTTGTTGATCATAAACTCTCAAATAGATGCCCATGCTCATGGCATTTAAGACAAGTGAACTGTATGTGCTTGCAATCAAGGGGTTGCAACCATTCTTTTTCTTGATACTAGAGACAGATGGAATTAGGAATGGCTTGATAAATATTGATATAAGCACACATTCTGGCATAGGAGGTATATTTTCCTTACTTTGTAACTTTTGAGACCTTAACAAAGGAACCAAGCACATTTTCTATACCTTTGAGAATTTCCTAGTCCCAATATTCCCATGGCAAGGAGTAGAGCCCGATCCAGGCTGGAGCGATGGTGAAGCCATATTTCTTGAGACTAAATTGCTCTTTTTGAGGGAAAAGGAATAGGTTTGTTGAGTTTAAGAAGTAGGGGCCTGATTCAAAAACGTTGTCCCTGTCTTCCAGACTAGTGAATATTGTTGTGAAGAATCGTTTTGAGCTAAGATTGATTTCGATCTGTCCTTTGGGATTCTAGTGGGTTTGGATCCACCAATATAAAGATTTCTTTGTAATATCCCTAGGATGAACCCAAACTCTACATATAAATGTAACTTTATTTTACATATAAGCTGGTGAGATGATGGTACAATATATTTGGTTTGGTTCTGCATGCATTGAGTCAGTGTGTGTGAATCTCATACCAAAGGAGTGCACACATTTTAAAATGTATTTAGTGCACACCTATGTAAGTGCGTGAGGATGGTGCACTAAGATAAGAGTAGCTTAATGTATTCAATGTGCACCTGTGTAAGTGCATGATGATGGCACACTAAAAGAATAATGTTCACATTCCAGTATTTTCACACACACCAACTTAGTGCGTGATTTTGAGGCCAAAGAGACTTTTGTATATATGTTATGTTATGACACACCTATGTAAGTGCGCAATGGTGGTGCACTAAAAGAAGAGCGTTCACATCCTAGGATCTCTGCACATACCGGTTTAGTGCATGATCTTTGTTTTGTTGAGGTTGGTGAGCCTGGATGCAAAAATACCAGTACCTTTTTACTGAAAATATTTTGGACTTAGTGTCAGGTTGGGAACATGCATCCAAACAGTTTGTACTTAGTACATTTTTCCTATAATTAGATCATCATGGTGGGAAGGACTCACTGATTTGTCATGTGTACCTATTGTTACTGTCAAAGATACTTGTACCTTGGTTAACTTGGAGAGTTGGACTGAAGAGGTGGGTTGTCAGGCCCGTAGGACATTGAGTTCTCTCTAGGTGAGAGAATTGTAGGGAATTATGAGGTGCCAAACTATAGTGAAAGGGCTCTGAGACTTCATGTCTAGCATGTTGTTGAATCTTGAGAAGGGAAGTGGGAAGTTGAAGGACTGTTAAGAAAAGAAGGGGCACACTTCTTGGGGTGGAACATGCATGTGCGGAATGAGGGATTGAAGGTTGTCAGTATGAATTGGCACCTATGATGGAGTTTCCTATGGTTTGAGATACTTTAGCCTGGTTAGGAAACCTTACCTAGGTGGAGTTTAGCCCCATCTCTGGGGTGACCCACTGCTGAGAAAGGAACGTGGAAGTGAGAGTTATGAGTAGGGAAGTCTAAGGTTGGGAGGAACATGGAAGGTTTGCATGTAGTTGGTGTTCTTTAATCAAAGATAAGTGTCAATTATGTGTTAAATCATGTGTTGAAGTAATGATTATGATTTTTTTTTCATGGGTTAATCATGTTTATGTTGCATATATATTTATGTTATTATTATGTATACAACTGTGCATTACAAAGTATATTTTTATGTTTTAATTAGTATTGAAGTTAGTATCAGAGAAATTTTGTTGAGTTCATGGTAATGGGGACATTACAATATCATATCAAAGCCTAGTTTCCATCACTAAGCCTAGATGGGATGAGTTAGCATAATGTTGAAGCGGATTCTCACAGAGAATTGAATTTGGGAGTGGCCAAATTTCAAGTTACAGTGAATCCATGACAGAAATCAGAAGCAATTGAGTGGAATTGAGAAAAGGCCCCAATTTATGTTGTTAAATTCATGGAGAATTTGGGGAAATTTGGTTAAGTGATGAGATATCCTTAATTTTAATCCCTGTTTAAGAAAATTCATATAGGAATTGGTCTAATTTTAAGTTACAAGGAATCCACGATAGGTTGAGTGGAATAGTTTGAATAAAATTCTCAATTCGTGAATGAATTGGGAAAATTCACACCAGGAATATCAACTAGAAGTGCAAAAACAAATTTGTTGATTTAGAGGTTGAATTTGGGTATATTGGAGTGAAATTGAAAAAATTTCATGGTTGTAGAATGTCTATGGTGGAAATTGGGTGAAAATTGGGAAAAACACCCCAATTTCTGCATCAAAATTATGGAAAAATCAGTTAAGTGTCGAAAATATTTTTGTGTGCTAAGTAGTAGTGATGCACAAAAAAATAAAGGTGTGTGGATATGTGCATTAAAATTGGGCACTACACTGTGCGAAGCTGGTGAAGTGGAAAAATAATGTTGCGTAGGTGTGCACACTAAACATTTGGTGTTGCGTAGAAAATTATGGTGCACAAGATGTGTACACTAAATTTTGTCACTGTGTTGTGTATAATTCATGTCATGCATAGAATATGGGTGTGCAAAAAAGTGCACTATAGTTTGGCATCGTAGGGTGCATAGTTTGTGGCACACAAATAATAATATGATGCATAAGGTGTGTGCTTGGAGTGTTGGTAGAACGCAGTTTGAATTTGTTGGTGTGCATACAACGTTGTGTGCGTAGAGTATTGGTGTGTGAGACAAAAATTGTGCTCAGTAGATATTGGCATGTGACAAAATATTGGTGCACAAGGAGTATTGGCGCGTGGTGTGAACACACTAAACTTTGGAATTTTATGGTGTAGTTCTTTCATTGCGTGCAAAGTATTGGTGCATGACAAAAAATTTGTGCTCAATAGAGATTGACGTGTGACAAAAAAGTATGCACATTGGATATAGGTGCGCGGTGAAATGAGCTATAAGGGGAAATGAAAAAAATAAAGCCACCTACTTTTGATGGTGAGAACAAGAAGGATGAGGATGTAGATACATGGATTCTAAGCATGAGGAAGTATTTTCAGTTGCATAATTACTCTTCACAAGTAGAAGGTAGAATTGTTATTTATCAAATCAAGGGAAAAGCATCAATGTGGTGGGACCAATTTGTGCAGGTACAACACATTGATGAGAAGAAGGTGACTTGGAGTGAATTCAAGAGGTATTTTCAAAGGAAATAGTTTATTAAGAGATATTATGATAAGAAAATGAAGGAATTATTTGAACTCAAGCTTGGGAGTATGACCATAGATGAGTATGAAAGGAGGTTTTTAGAGTTGGTGAAATAGGTTTCCTTCATCAAGGATGAGCAAGTTGAGATTCGTAGATATTTAAGTGGGTTGACATCATTTATCAGTGACAGGATATAATACGATGATCCAAAAACATTGGAGGAAACTATAAGAAGGGATAAGTGCCTTTATGATCAATGTAAAGGGAGAGCAACTTACCAAAAATCTTGGTAAGAAAAGAAAGATGGAACAAAGGAAGAAGGGATCTAATCCACCATTCTTAAGAAATAACTCTCAGGTACAACCAACTTCTAAAGAATCCAGAATGACAGAGACATTGGGGAAAATACCAAGGAAACCACCTATTCAATGTTGGGGTTGTAAGGGACATCATATGTATAGAGAGTTCCCTCACAAAAGTGAAAAAGTGAGGATTGTTCACAATGTAAAACAAGATGAAACAGTGGAGGACATGGGAAGAAATGTACCTAATAGCTATGTATCCCTGGAAAACAAGCAAGTTGAGTTTTAGTCACATATGATTGAAGTGGAAGGTAAGATCAATAACCAACCCATTACTATTTTAATTGATTCAATAGCTAGTCATAGTTATCTAGATCCTAAGTTGGGGGAGAGGTTTCAATTTCCAAGAAGAAATCTTGGAAAAACTTGGATGGTGTAGCTAGTTATAGGAGCTAAAAYAAAAATTAATGAGATGGTTAAGGAATGTCCAATGAACATGAATGGACTGAACAYYGGTGCATATTTGAACATCATACCTTTAGGTTCCTATGACTACCTAATTGGTATGGATTGGTTGGACCAACATCATGTTKTCCTAGACWATTATAATAAGGAATTTACTTGCTAGGATGAGGAAGGAAACTTAAGGACAATACAAGGAATCCTCAGAGCAATAGCTGTCAAAGAMGTTTCAACCTTGTGGCTGAAGAAACGTTATAGGAAAGGGTATAAAATATTTGCAACACATATGGAAGAGACACCTAAAGATAAGGTGACAAATATTGAATATTATGTAGTCCTAAAAGGTTTTGAAGATGTATTCAAARAAATAYTAGGAATTCYACCCAAAACAAATATTGATTTCTCCATCAATCCGATGCCTAGAGAAACCCGAGTATCCAAGACCCCTTCCAAGATGAGTACACCATAACTAAAGGAATTTCAAATGCAACTTGAAGAGATTCTGAAGAAGGGGTATATATGGCCAAGTGTGTCACCTTGGAGTGCCCCAGTATTATTTGTGAAGAAAAAGGATGGAACTTTGATACTTTTCATTGGATTCAAGAAGTTGAACAAGGTAGTTGTGAATAATAAGTATCATTTTCCAAGGATCAATGACCTCTTTGATCAACTGAAATATGAAAAAATATTCTCCAAGATTGATCTTAGTTCAGTTTGTCATCAGGTAAGAATTAAAGAAGAAGACATTAAAAATACTACCTTAAGAACAAGGCATGGCCATTATGAGTTCAGAGTGGTGCCATTTTGGTTAACAAATGCACCAACTCTCTTCATGTGTCTCATGAATGGTATATTCAAGAATTACTTGCATAAGTTTTTCATTGCCTTCTTGGATGATAATTTGATATATTCTAAGTCTAAAGAATAGCATGAGAAACACTTGAGAATGGTGTTACATGTATTGAGGGAGAATTAGTTGTATACCAAATTGACCAAGTGCACATTTTACCAGAAGAAAATTCATTATTTGGTCCATATCATTTCAGAGGAAGAAATAACAGTAGATCCAGAAAAGATAAAATCCATTGAAGGATGGAAAAAACCAAGGAATGTATCGGAGGTGAGATCATTCATGGGCTCTTTAGGTTACTATAGGATATTTATTGAAGTGGTCTCAAAGATTGCACACCCAATTACCTCCTTACATAAGAAAGGTGTGAAGTTTGATTGGACATTGGACTGTGAAAGGAGTTTCTAGCACTTGAAGAAATTATTAACAAGTGCTCCAATACTAAGGATTGTTGATCCAAATGAAAATTTCATTGTATGGAATGATGCATGTAAATAAGGACTGGGTGGAGTCCTTAGTCGGAATGGGGATGTGGTGTGCTATGAATCAAGGAAGTTGAAGGAGCATGAAAGGAACTATAATACTCATGATTTGGAGTTGGTAGCCATAGTGCATGCCTTGAATATGTGGAGGCACTACCTCATCAAAAAAATATTTGAGTTGAGGATAGACCATAGTGGTATGGAATACTTGTTTGGACAACCAACTCTAAATTCCAGGAAAAGCAGGTGGTTATATTTCCTCAATGAGTATGATTTTGATATAAAACATATCAAATGTAAAGAGAACAAGGTGGTTGATGCATTCAACAAGAGGGTGCATGAGATGCATGATATAGTCATTAGCATGTACCAATCAGATTTGAAATATAGAATTCTAGAGGATGCAAAATCATATCATAAATACATGGAGGTAAAGGAAAAACTTCAGCAAAGTAATTTACAGCAAAAAGTTGAAGACTATAAGCCGAAAATGATGAAATTATCATGTACAGGGGCATAATTTATGTGCCGAATTCTGGAGAATTGAAGAATCTAATATTGGGAGAAATGCATGATGTCCCTTATGTTGGACACCTAGGTTACTAGAAAACTATCACAGTTGTCAAGAGACAATATTATTGGTCAGACATAAATAAAGAAGTTGTTGATTTTATTTCTAGGTGTTTGGCATGCCAAAAGGTCAAAGATGAGCATAGACACCCAACTGGTTTTCTACATCCATTGGTCATCCCTAAGTGAAATGGGAAGTTGTAACAATGGCTCTTATCACTAAAATATCAAGAACTAGAAAGAATCATGATTCTATCGTGGTAGTGGTTGATAATCTTACCAAAGATGCCTATTTTACTCCAGTAAATCTCACTCACAAGGTAGCTAACATAGATCATATTTATCTGAAACAAATAGCTCAATTACATGGAATGCCCAAGAAAATTGTTTCTAATAGAGATCCAAAATTTACATATAATTTTTGGAAAGGATTATTSAAGGGATTTGGAAAAAATATGCCTTTTATCATAGCTTATCATCCAGAATTGAATGGGTAGACATAAAGAGTGAATCAGATGATAGAAGATATATTAAGGATGTATGTGATGGATAAACCATCCAAATGGGAGGATTATTTTCAATTGGTATATTTTTCTTACAATAATGGGTACCAATCATCCTTGAAKATGAGCCCATTTGAGGAACTTTATGGAAGAAAGTGCAACACACCAGTGAGTTGGGAAAACCCAGCAGACAAAGCAATGGTTGGGCCAAAACTACTTAGGGAAACAAAAGAGTGGATGATGAAAATTAAGCAGAATTTAAAGGCTTCCCAGRACAGGCAGAAAAGCTATGATGATAAGGGAAGAACTCACATGGAATTTAAAGTTGTTGACCATGTGTTCTTGAAAGTAAAGGCCAACAAAATTTCCGTGAAGTTGGGAAATTTCTCAAAGCTAGCAACTCATTTTTGTGGGCCAATTGAAATCCTAGAAATGATTGGACCTGTAGCACACATGCTTTCCTTTCCTGCATTAATGTGTATTCATAATGTATTCCATGTATCATTGCTTAAAAGGTATGTACCTGATACTAATCATGTCATTGATTGGAATGTGATTTAGGTGGAGCAAGAAGGTGTTTTTCAAATGCATCTGGTGTGCATATTGTATTAGAAGATCAAGCAACTCCAGAATCGATCCATAGGGATAGTAAAGGTCCAATGGACCTGGTACATCCTTGATGATGAAACTTGGGATAATGAGGATGCTATGCATGCATAATACCCACATCTTTGTTAAGACTTTTGAAATTTTGATTGTATATGTGTATATACTACAATGAGGACAATGCATAAATAAGGGGGATGGGAATGTAATATCCCTAGGATGAACCCTAATTGTACATATAAATGTAACCGTATTTTACATATAATCTATTGATTTGATGGTACAAGATCTTTGGTTTGGTTCTATGTGCATTGAGTCAGTGCACGTGAATCTCATACCAAAGGAGTGCACACATTTTAAAATGTATTTAGTGTGAAAGTGTGTAATTGTGTGAGGATGGTGCACTAAAAGAAGAGGAACTTAATGTATTTAGTTTTCACTTGTGTAAGTGTGCGAGGATGGCGCACTAAAAGAAGAATGTGCACATTCCAGGATTTTTGCACACACTGACTTAGTGCACGATTTTGAGGCCAAAGAGCCTTTTATATATATTCTATGTTATGGCGCACACCTGTGTAAGTGCGCGAGGGTGGAGCACTAAAAGAAGAGTGTGCACATCCTAGGATCTTCATGCACACCGTTTTAGTGTGCGATCTTTGTGTTTTTTAGGTTGGTGAGCCTGGATGAAAAAAGAATAGTACCTTTGTACTAAAAATGTAAATGTAATAACATGAAAATATAATGAAAACACTTCACTATGATAGACCAACCATGTAAAAGATTATGGGGGGATAAAATTCACTAGTTGAGGTTAAGGGGCTAATTTAAGGAGGCTTAAACCCAAAGGAATATTATTTTAATATTCCTTAAAGTATAAAGTATGGATATTTATTTTATCCTAACTCCTAAGGACGGGGAAAAGTGGACCCAAGGTAGTTCTCAACATGACAAGTTTCAAGTTGGGAACATGCATCCAAATAGTTTGTACTTAGTACATTTTTTTCTGTCATTGGATCATCATGGGGGGAGGCCTTAGTCTCACTCAGTTATCATGCGTACTTGTTGTTACTGTAACATATACATGTACCCTGGTTAGCTTGGAGAGATGGATTGAAGAGGCAGGTTGTTAGGCCCATAGGACATTGCATTCTCTCCAGGTGAGGGTATTGTAGGGAATTATTTTCCCGAGGTGTCAAACTATAGTGATAGGGCTCTGAGACTTCATGTATGGCTTTTTGTTGAAGCCCCATAAGGGAAGTGGGTAGTCGAAGGACCGTTGAGCAGAGAAGGGGAACACTTTCTAGGGTGGGAAAGACATGTGGGGAATGAGGGACTATAAGGTATCAATATGAATTGGCACCTATGACGGAGTTTCCTATGGTTTGAGGTACTTTATCCTAGTTAGGAAACCTTACCTAGGTGGAGTTTAGGCCCAACTCGGAGGTGCCCCACTGCTGAGAGTTATGAGCAGGGTGGTCTAAGGCTGGGAGGAACATAGAAGGTATGCACACAGTTGGTATCCTTTAATCAAAGATAAGTGTCAATTGTATGTTAAATCATGCATTGTTTTTCATGGGTTTATCCAGTTTATGCTGCATGTATATTTCTGTTATGATTGTGTATACTTTTGTGCATTGTAGAGTATATTTTTATATTTTTAATTAGTATCATAGTTAGTATCAGAGCAATTTTTTTGAGTTGTTGGTAATGGGAAAATTACATTCTTCGATGGTCATATACCCATAAAATTGCCAATGAATGCATAGTCCTTCATTTTCTAAATGTACTGACCTATTTTGTTGGAGATTATTCCAAATTCTGGCACTTTGTCATTTTTAGGGATGTGTTTTCCGAGTTTTTTCAGATTGGTTCCATCCTTTGGCAATGCCAGGCTCGTGGTTGTAGTTTCCATGGTTTTGTTGTTCCCTTCTCCTTCTGCTCCATCTGTTGCTTCTGACACATTCTGATGCCCTTGATTTGTCGCTTTGCAGTTTGATCCTTCTATATTCACTGTATTTTTGGTTTGGTTTGTTCCATTTCAATTCTCTCCTAAGTGATTACCTCTTGAAAGAGACCCATTGTAGAAGGAAGCTAAGCTCCCTCCTGCAGCCACCACCATACTCAAAGGTGAGTAAAAGTTGAATGAAAAACCAAGATTTCAAAAACCCTAGAGTAGTAGTTTAACCAACACACATAATTTCATACATTTTCAATGTTATTATGCAATAACAATAATATATTTTGTGAACTAATTATGTTTTTTAGGCAGATGAAATACCTCAAGCAACATGGGTTACAATTTTGAACTAATTATGTTTTTTTGGGTAGATGAAAGACCTCAATAAACATGGGTTAAACTTTTGATTGTACACTTTAGTAGTTTAAGTATACTCTGTATGTTGAAATTTTGATTGTACACTTTAATAATTCAAGTATAAGTTTCTCTCTTTTACTAAGATATAATTTGCAATAATTTAAAGAGACAAGTACTAGGGTTTAGTTGTTAATAAGTGAAATATTTTTACCATTTATCTAGGTTTTATTTCTAGTGGAATGTACTTTTAACATTTTAACTAAGAATCATTAATATTAACTAACAATTTTTGAGTAAATTTTAGATGATTTGGATCCATTCAAACTTAACAAAACCCTTAAAAGTATGGTTCCACAATACAAAGAATTTGGTTAAAATTCATATAAAATTTGTTACAATAAATACTTTAATGCATTTCATCACTCTTCCACCAAGGGTATCTCACTCAATACTTAATTGGGTCCTCATACATTAAAATTTGTTACAATAAATACTTTAATGCATTTCATCACTCTTCCACCAAGGGTATCTCACTCAATACTTAATTGGGTCCTCATACATTGAACATTTGTTTTTGTTGTTTTTGGTTTCTTTGACAAAAGGACATGTTTTTTTCATGTTTTTATTTAATTAAAATTATAAAATTGAAATTTTGTTTAAATGAAAATTTTGCTTAAATGATGTTAAGCAAAATTTCGATTTAATAATTTTATTTAAATAAAATTTTGCTTAAATAATTTTGTATGATAATCATAGTTAAGAGTTACAATATTTTTATAGAAGTAAATAAAGCCGAAATAATTAATAAAAATAATATGAAATTTTATAATAATAGAAACAATTTTAAAATACATAAAAGACGCATAATATATAAGAGAAAAGGAAGTTGAGGTGAAGATATCTACATTTTTTCAACTAATTATAAAATTAAAATTCAATAAATTAAAGTTGCATTAACAAGGTTATCATTA
>JASDQU010586142.1:24337-38030 GCA_032191745.1 Picea mariana | reverse complement strand
ATCTTTGGTTTGGTTCTATGTGCATTGAGTCAGTGCACGTGAATCTCATACCAAAGGAGTGCACACATTTTAAAATGTATTTAGTGTGAAAGTGTGTAATTGTGTGAGGATGGTGCACTAAAAGAAGAGGAACTTAATGTATTTAGTTTTCACTTGTGTAAGTGTGCGAGGATGGCGCACTAAAAGAAGAATGTGCACATTCCAGGATTTTTGCACACACTGACTTAGTGCACGATTTTGAGGCCAAAGAGCCTTTTATATATATTCTATGTTATGGCGCACACCTGTGTAAGTGCGCGAGGGTGGAGCACTAAAAGAAGAGTGTGCACATCCTAGGATCTTCATGCACACCGTTTTAGTGTGCGATCTTTGTGTTTTTTAGGTTGGTGAGCCTGGATGAAAAAAGAATAGTACCTTTGTACTAAAAATGTAAATGTAATAACATGAAAATATAATGAAAACACTTCACTATGATAGACCAACCATGTAAAAGATTATGGGGGGATAAAATTCACTAGTTGAGGTTAAGGGGCTAATTTAAGGAGGCTTAAACCCAAAGGAATATTATTTTAATATTCCTTAAAGTATAAAGTATGGATATTTATTTTATCCTAACTCCTAAGGACGGGGAAAAGTGGACCCAAGGTAGTTCTCAACATGACAAGTTTCAAGTTGGGAACATGCATCCAAATAGTTTGTACTTAGTACATTTTTTTCTGTCATTGGATCATCATGGGGGGAGGCCTTAGTCTCACTCAGTTATCATGCGTACTTGTTGTTACTGTAACATATACATGTACCCTGGTTAGCTTGGAGAGATGGATTGAAGAGGCAGGTTGTTAGGCCCATAGGACATTGCATTCTCTCCAGGTGAGGGTATTGTAGGGAATTATTTTCCCGAGGTGTCAAACTATAGTGATAGGGCTCTGAGACTTCATGTATGGCTTTTTGTTGAAGCCCCATAAGGGAAGTGGGTAGTCGAAGGACCGTTGAGCAGAGAAGGGGAACACTTTCTAGGGTGGGAAAGACATGTGGGGAATGAGGGACTATAAGGTATCAATATGAATTGGCACCTATGACGGAGTTTCCTATGGTTTGAGGTACTTTATCCTAGTTAGGAAACCTTACCTAGGTGGAGTTTAGGCCCAACTCGGAGGTGCCCCACTGCTGAGAGTTATGAGCAGGGTGGTCTAAGGCTGGGAGGAACATAGAAGGTATGCACACAGTTGGTATCCTTTAATCAAAGATAAGTGTCAATTGTATGTTAAATCATGCATTGTTTTTCATGGGTTTATCCAGTTTATGCTGCATGTATATTTCTGTTATGATTATGTATACTTTTGTGCATTGCAGAGTATATTCTTATATTTTTAATTAGTATCATAGTTAGTATCAGAGAAATTTTTTTGAGTTGTTGGTAATGGGAAAATTACATTCTTCGATGGTCATATACCCATAAAATTGCCAATGAATGCATAGTCCTTCATTTTCTAAATGTACTGGCCTATTTTGTTGGAGATTATTCCAAATTCTGGCACTTTGTCATTTTTAGGGATGTGTTTTCCGAGTTTTTTCAGATTGGTTCCATCCTTTGGCAATGCCAGGCTCATGGTTGTAGTTTCCATGGTTTTGTTGTTCCCTTCTCCTTCTGCTCCATCTGTTGCTTCTGACACATTCTGATGCCCTTGATTTGTCGCTTTGCAGTTTGATCCTTCTATATTCACTGTATTTTTGGTTTGGTTTGTTCCATTTCAATTCTCTCCTAAGTGATTACCTTTTGAAAGAGACCCATTGTAGAAGGAAGCTAAGCTCCCTCCTGTAGCCACCACCATACTCAAAGGTGAGTAAAAGTTGAATGAAAAAATGAGATTTCAAAAACCCTAGAGTAGTAGTTTCAACCAACACACATAATTTCATACATTTTCAATGTTATTATGCAATAACAATAATATATTTTGTGAACTAATTATGTTTTTTAGGCAGATGAAATACCTCAAGAAACATGGGTTACAATTTTGAACTAATTATGTTTTTTTGGGTAGATGAAAGACCTCAATAAACATGGGTTAAACTTTTGATTGTACACTTTAGTAGTTTAAGTATACTCTGTATGTTGAAATTTTGATTGTACACTTTAATAATTCAAGTATAATTTTCTCTCTTTTACTAAGATATAATTTGCAATAATTTAAAGAGACAAGTACTAGGGTTTAGTTGTTAATAAGTGAAATATTTTTACCATTTATCTAGGTTTTATTTCTAGTGGAATGTACTTTTAACATTTTAACTCAGAATCATTAATATTAACTAACAATTTTTGAGTAAATTTTAGATGATTTGGATCCATTCAAACTTAACAAAACCCTTAAAAGTATGGTTCCACAATACAAAGAATTTGGTTAAAATTCATATAAAATACAAATAATTTGGTTAAAATTCGTATAAAATTTGTTATAATAAATACTTTAATGCATTTCATCACCCTTCCACCAAGGGTATCTCACTCAATACTTAATTGGGTCCTCATACATTGAACATTTGTTTTTGTTGTTTTTGGTTTCTTTGACAAAAGGACATGTTTTTTCCATGTTTTTATTTAATTAAAATTATAAAATTGAAATTTTTCTTAAATGAAAATTTTTCTTAAATGATGTTAAGCAAAATTTCGATTTAATAATTTTATTTAAATAAAATTTTGCTTAAATAATTTTGTGTGATAATCATAGTTAAGAGTTACAATATTTTTATAGAAGTAATAAAGCCGGAATAATTAATAAAAATAATATGAAATTTTATAATAATAGAAACAATTTTAAAATACATAAAAGACGCATAATATATAAGAGAAAAGGAAGTTGAGGTGAAGATATCTACATTTTTTCAACTAATTATAAAATTAAAATTCAATAAATTAAAGTTGCATTAACAAGGTTATCATTAAAAGAGATAACTCCTTAAACCACTGCCAACAAATTCATTTACACTGTTAGGCACCTACTTTTGTAATAGGTGGAAATATTGTGAGACATAAAGCATGGGAAGCCCCATTCACATTATAATAAGGAAGACATTATTAAGATTTTAGATAAGGAACCAACCAACCTCAAGACAAGGAACTAAATCAAAGGCTAACCAACCCTATAGCTCCTTATGTTAAACTCTATACATATGCTTGATAAGTTACATGATTACTAAAGAAATTTAAGCAATAATTTGAGGTATCATATTTCTTAAAAAAACACATTTTCAATGTTATCATGCCATGTGGATTATCATTTTTGTTCACTAATGATCTTTGACACTTTTTTATTCTTCAATCAATTAAAAAAAAGCTAAATATAAAATGTATACATCCCCATGAGAAATCAAATAATTTGGATATAAAAGTAAATTTAAAGAATATTTAAATAATGTAAAAAAAATAAAAAGTGAGACAATGGAATCAAATAATTTGAACGAATATTAGTTGACACATTGTAAATATTAATAAAGATTGAGAGAGTAGTTGGAATGGTGGAGAGAAGGCAAAGTTTCAATGATTTTGAAGAAAGGTACGCCCACCAAAATAATGGTTTCAAGTCGGTTTAATTGGTACTTATGTCATCCAACTTTCATTTTCAACTTTTGATCGCCATATTGATATGTGTCTAATTAGGAGGTCACGTTTCTCAACTCTGAGGAAGGGATAAGGGCCCATTCCCAACTGTGAACTTGAATATTCATATACATCACTGTGTATGAATAGATTGCACAACTAATTACCAACTAAGCCAATTATGGAAAATGATTCAAAACATCACAAAAGGATAAGGTTTCCTTGTCACATCATGGTTTTAGATGTTTTCATTGTTGCTTGAGTTACTTTTACAATTTCAAATGTTGGATATATGCCATTGTATATTAGATATATGTCAATTATGGATTGACTATTATGGATTGACTTGTATGTTTATATTCTCATCACAATTTAGTGATTGATTATGAAAAATTGTCTTTATTACTATACTAATTATAATTAAAAGTTAATTTTATGATATTTACACATTATTTATAAGATTTATTCCATGGTCGATGGTGTTGCTTTACTTTAAACTCTAATTTCTATGTTTTGTGTGTTTAGATATTTATAAGTTATATGATGTGTCATTCCACATTCAAAGTAGTAACAAATTGATAACAACATTTAACTTATAAATTGATTGATGTTGTTTTGGTAGTATATTATATAATCAAATTTAATTCCATTTCAATGTTAATAAGATCATATGATGTTAGTAACAACTTGATAATAACATTTAATCTACAAATTGATTGATGTTGTTTTGATAATATACTATATAATCAAACTTAATTCCATTTCAATGTTAATAAGATTATTTGATATTTTCTCTCTAAACTCATGCATCTATAAAAACATGCATGGTCTAAATTATTATAAGAAAAAAATAATACACATTAAGTACATATGTTCATACAAAATGTATGTGGTTCTCACATATTGTATGATTGAACTTCTTCTACTAACATGTTCCCACTCTTATGTGTTGCATTTTTACCTCCTAGTTCTTTCATACAAAACCAAAATAGTTGAAATGTCACTATTCAATTTTGATTTCTTTTGCATCAACGAGTTTTTTATTCAATAAAATCATAGTTTTTTATTACACACTTTCATTGCATTATGTGGGGTTGGCCCTTGATGTATATTGATTGTTTATATCTCTTTCATAATCTCTTTGAACACTTTCTTGGATATCTCTATAGAGTTTAGCTTGGTATCATCTTAGTGTTTATCGATTATTACTCTAATATTCTTGTAAAACATATTTTGTATGAGGTGAGTATATAGATCTATGTAATACAACCTAAGTATAACATGTACATTAAATTATGAAATTACAACGACCAAATATTTTTTTTATGTTATCTTTATTATTACTGTATGTTTTTTCCAAGACAATTGTTACATGTTTTGTAGACCAATCCAAATGATACATATCCATCAACACATAAATAATTATGTTCTTGGATGCATTGCTCTTTTTTTTACATTATTTGGAGAGTGCGTTTATATGTTCTTTCCAACAAATGCCTGAAATATTTATAAATTGTTTTCCCATTTTTATTGTATGGTGAGACATCTCTAATGTTGGTTATGACTAAATTGTCATCCTTTATTTCCTTCACATGCATTTTCTTCTTAGGAGGTCAACATTGTGAGATATCCTAATCAAACCCCTACACTCCCTATACATGCCTACATTTTTGGATATTTGAAAATAGTTAGTAAATAGGATTACAACATTCAATAAATAATACAATGCAATAATGTGTCATATCGATCGCCTATTGACCCATGTTCCTTTGTTTGTAACCATTTTTTGAAAGTGTGTCATCTTTCTTCATCGAGTTTGCTCAATATGTTTTCAAGTTTTAACATACGCTTATCATACACAACACATGTTGTTAATGTCATGCCATTTAATCCCATGTTGATTTTAATCTACATTATTTACATATTTAAATTTATGGTAACTTGATTTAATTTATATTTAAATTTATCCTTCTTATTTCTTTGTTCTTAATGTTGCATGTGTGGGGAATCTAATTCATTGTGGGAAATTCCTTTCCATTTTTTTTTCTATCTTATCGAATATGAGCCTTGTAAATGAGAATAAGTTTAAAATTTTCAATTCTAATGTGCTACTAGACTACATGTAATAACCATTGTATTCAATATAGTATATGAATGAACAATAGAAGTGATTAGAATTGGGGTGTTTGAGGGACCCATATTATACTTATTGACTCCATGACACCTCATCTAATATAATCAAATTCTCACTATCCATTTTAGTTTGAGTTCGTGGGGTCTATGGTTCATATTCTACATAGGGAATTTACCTTTGTGCCTACATCTCAAGAACTCACTGTTGTCATAGAGACCAAGAAGGTCATTTTTGTGCTCAAGGATAATTCACAAGTCAAGGGAATCACCAATCTCTTACATGAATGTGAATAATATGGGACCAAGATCCATCTTTTGAGTGCCAATAATGTTGATCCCGATGAGGAGAATGTATGGTGTTTGACTTTCAATAGGATTTCAAGGCTTAAAAGGGATGAAATTCCTCAGCCATGTGGCCTCCATGATTGTTTTAGTGTGATCAATACAAATGATAGAATCATGAACAACAAGAATCGCACTTTTCAAATCATATTTGATTTGTATTAATACAACTATCATCATTGTTCTCCGATTGGTGGATGTCATTTGCAGCAAGTATGAAACATATGAAATCAACAAACATACGGAAAATAAAAAACACAATGATGTTGAGAATGTGAAGTATAGGGAAATGGATCCAAATATGAGGGAGGAGTACAACATTCGATGAAACCCTCACCCTTGTTACCACTAGTGGTGAAAATATATTTGATTTTAGTTTTAGATATGCAACAATTTAAAATATTTTGGTGATTTCTATTGAGGGAAGACCATCACMTTACCAACTAAATCTTATGATTCTATCAAATCCATTACAAAAAAAATCTATGACTCAAATTGAGGATCCTTGTGGTTAAAAAATGACTTGTTTACGTGAGTAATAAATTGGATGACTTTTGTTGCTCTACAAAGTGTCATGGATATTCCACTCGAATAATTCATCACAAGAAAAATTACAATATTCTAAAATCTCTTATTATGTAGTGTTTACATTATATTCATATTTAGTATTACTATCTTGATGCATGAAATAATAAATAAACTAAAATTGAAAGGAAAGAAGCTAAGAAAATAACACACCATCCACAAAACGAACAAAAGATATGCCCTAGGAGAACCCAATACAATAAAAACCCAACTAGAAGGAAACACCTATGTTATTTCTATTTTCTTCTTAGTTATGAAATGGAGGTACAAAGAAGGTGCACTCACTATTGTTGATCAATATTCGTTGATCAATCTATGTTTTCTTTAGTCTATACTCAGTAATTTTTTTGTTTTTCTTTTATATCCCATACTTTGTCATTTTTCTAAAAATGTGGATTGCAAAGAGATTACCACGTATCTCGCAGGATTGTAGGTCCACAAGTCCCATACTTAGTTTCTTTATCATTTTCTTTCACTAATCCACAACTCCAACACTTAACCACTTCTCTAATTTGTGGGAGTCCTATTATGGGGGTAAATGATTCTTCAAAAGACGCACCCCGCAAACCTACATCCCACATCTCTGCCTAATCCAAAATGACCTGCATTTTTCCATAGCTTGCAAATTGGAACATTTTGGTATTTAATCATTTTTTTATTAATTGTGGATGTGGGAGTCTCCCTCACGTCTCCTCTTCCATACCTCGTACCCCACAACCTACAAACACGTAACCTCCAAAAAGAACTCCCCACTTTCGCATCACTCGGAATGAACCGCTTATGATACTTAGCCTATTTCAGTAATTGTAGATACAAAAGTCCTTCCCTCATCTCTACCCTACAATCCCTATCCTGCATCTTGTATTTCCAAAATCACCAAAATTCACTCCCTATCACTCATTTTACACCTCCATACTTAACCATTTTCCATTCATCCCAACATGTAGTCTCATTCCTTGAGAACATTTATGATCTTGTTGCCACATCAGCTGGATCATGATATAAATTAAAGTTGTTATTAAATAATATGAATCTCGTAAAATACCTACCTTAAATTGTTACAACCTTAATTTTCACCCTAGAATCCAGAAGGGAGTTCAACAATGGATGGAAGCCAAAGCACATGCCTTTCTTGAGATTTGGTCCCTTTTTGGAGGTCATTGTGGGTCTCATAGGGGACAACACATAATGATCATCGCACATCAGCTATAGTGAAACAAGCGATGATCATCGCACATCAACTATAGTGCAACAAGTGATGAATTTTCAAACCTTCGATATTTGTGGAGTTATGAAGAGATAGGTGAGGGATGTGTTACACATCAAAATGTCACACTTGAGTTTTGCACCCTAAGTGTCACAAGTGTCGCAAAGTGACATATGCACCTTGTTAAGTGTCGCATGCACTGTCGCAAGTGTTGTATTCACCTTATCTAGTGTCTCATTCACTTTTTTGAGTGGAACAACCCATTGACACCATGAAATACATTTTCCATGACCCCTAATTCATATTGGAGGAAGAAACCCATCATTTCAAGGTCAAAACACACCTTTTTCTTGGAAACAAATGACCTTATTTTGGGCATTTATGAAGGGTGTCACCCCCCTGTCCATGCTAGGGGAGTTACACTTCAGGGAATGGTGCCCCACTTTCCATGTTAGAGGAGAGAAACTCTATAGGATGGTGTCCTGTGTCCAATTATGGGGGAGCGCCAATCTTGTTAGAGGGAAAAGGGGGATACTCTACCTTATTTTATGGGCCAGATCTCTTGGTATGAGGTTGGTTGTGTTTGACCCCTATGCTATGGCATCATCTTAGGATCAGATCCCAAACTTAAGGAGACATATTCTCAACCATACCCTTCATTTTCTCATGGTGGTTGTGCCTCTCAAAGCCTATATATTGAAGGTATTTCCAAGGTGAATGGGGGGAATAAATGAGGTATCAAACCTTTCATTATGGAGCAAGCATCTACATTTTGATGTAAAGTTTCATGAAATGGATGGATGAGGAAATATTGGAGAATTTTTTCATCATCATACATGCTTTGTAAGTGCCTCTTTTTGGCTTTCCAATTCAATATCAACTTGTCATATTCCCTTCTAGTTCATGTTTTCTACATTTACTTGTTTATTGTCGTTTCAGTATTCATAGATAGATCTGATTTATATAATCATATATAGTAGGAGGAAGAGTCCCTTTTTTATTCTTTGTATGATTTCATTCACGTTGAGGATCTTGGAGACCAAGTGTCAGGATTGGATCAACAAGGATGAACAGTGCAACAAGGTGCACTACATTCTTCTTCTCTCTCTTACTTGATTGATTCAGTTAGATATATAGGGAAAGTAGTAGACACTTGTTATCTTTTGTATTTGGACCAAATATAGGATTATTGGTCCAAAGGAGAGCTTATCCTATCCGCATGGTAATATTTCTCACAATAGAAAAATAACGACTCCACTGTGGAAGGACTTTGACTAGTTTTTCCTTTTTTTTCATCTTGAATCCTTTGCTTGTGATTACATCTTGCTTGTTTGATGCTTATTTATGATGTATTTCCCCTTCCCTCTTCCTCATTGAATATTTTATAGAGCCATTGACTGGTTCTATGCTAAGTTTGAGCTTGTTAGAAGCCATTTTTTTTATCTTTTCTAGAAAGTGGCACTTCTGTGGAGTTCACACCAGGGCACCATTAGCCTGATTGGCACTCCCCTGTAATGCATACATGGGTTCCATTATCTGATTGGATCTCCCCCAAATCTTCCTAGGGGGTGCCATTCTCTTTATTGGCGCTCTGTCTCCTTGAGAATAGGGGCACTAATCTCCTTTTTTATGTTTTTTTGCCTCTTTCTTCCTGCTTTTTCTCAATCTTCTTTTCACAGGTTTTTTCCCCAGTGACTCTTTATTGTCTTTGACTTTGTTTGGATTGAGTATTTGATACATATAAATCATTTTTGTCTTTTTTTATCTTACAATCCTCTTCTATGTTGCGATATTGCTTCACCTTGCTTTTCACTAGTTTGGTCTTTGTCTCCTAATGTTCTCAATTATCTGATTGGTTGGAAGAGTTTGAAAAGGTTTGATTGGTCTTGAGTTTTTTTCAATATTCTTTAGAACATCTCTCTCTTTTGAATGATTGAGATTCTTTTTCTTACCTTTGACCTAGCTTGAATACTTTTTTCTTTCTTCTCATCTTTAAGGATTGTTGATTGATTTCCTCTTTCTCTTTTTCATTGTTTGGGTTCTTGTTGGAGGAATTCTGGCATTGTTCTTTATTTTCGAATTTTTGAGTTCTTTATTGAGCAAGTCATTCCACACTCATTTTCTCTCAGTTCTCATCATTTTTTAGTGCATTTATTGTTCGATATTTTTACTTCATATTCCTTTGTATCTGCATTGGATTCTTTCATTGAAAGTAAGGAAGTAGAAATAACTTGCATTTGATTTAGGTTCATTGCACTTATAATCAAACGAACATAAATTGATTTCATTCAAATTTTTGGGTGGTACATGTTTGTAGTTTGCATTAGGTAAACTGCATTGGGTTTATGCATTTGGGAATGGAAAAAGACTCTTCTCATTCCCATATATAGAGTTCATCGAACATAAAGGTTTGCATCTCATTCCGTTTCACTCTTTTAGAGTCTAAGTCATGAATATCATCAGTTTCACTTCCATACCCTCGAGTAAACAACAACCTAAAAATAAGAGTGCTAATTAAAATCTATCTAGAATTTTTTCTTTCGAGGGGTCTACAAAACTACAATAGCTTAAGTGTAGGGCTTTGGAATAGGTATTGAGAATAACTTTCTGAAGCCATAAAAAAATATAGAATATTGCGATAGGGAGAGAAAAAACAATTTTCGTATAAGCATAGCCAGGACCCCCCTCTCACACACGGATTAAACATGAGGTCCTATGCAGGAGAGCAGTGGAGATTACCTCTTTGAAGCTTAACAAATTGTAGAGGAACAATTGTATATTGGGGGTTGTTCTTGAAGTGGCACTGGTTTCATTAGGTATCGGTGCTTCGTGAATCTCAAATCCATTCGAGGTCCTCTGAAGTTTATCGGTCCTCTTGTCTTCAATCCTCTAGAAGAATTTCAGACTCGATATCCTGCCCATATGTTCAATCCTGGTTGTTGATTATACCTTCTCGGAGGCTGAATGCGAGTTGGTAACCTTAGTGGATGTTATATTTAGGGTTCATGCACAAGGTGATGATGAAGGGGATTCTTTGTTGTACCTGGGTCAAACATTGGTCAAACTCACTCAGGCTCCTTGGAGGGTAACCCATGGATAGACCACAGGGGAAATTGCACCAAGGTGTAAGTATTTTAAGCAGGTCACTAACGTAACTGATCCACCCACTCTATCTCAACCCCTTTTTGATNTGAAAAGGTTTGTTTGTTTGGTTTGCTACCTAGATTTTTTAGCGTTTGTTGTTTGTTTTCCATAGAAAACCCTTAGGGTTTATTCTGTGTCTATGGTGTCAGTTTCTAGAACTACCAATGAAGGAACCCCTTTTCCCGAGATACCATTTGTTTCTCCTTTTGTGGGACACATTGGTTCAACTTATATCACTACTTTGACTCTTCCTGAACTCACTATTGGGTTACTGGTCTGGATTTTTTCCACTCTAGTGAACGTAAATTCTCCCAATGCTTCATTTGCAAGTAATCCACCCCATAACTATCAAATTCATGCTGATCCTCTTCCTTCTTCTCTTATAGGGTCTTCTTCCATTTCTTCCTCTTCAACTAGTGAAATATTTATAGTCAGTAACCAGGTGAATATGAATAATAAGAAGAAAATCAAGATTAAGAAGAAGAAAAATAATCTAGGAGGAAAACTTCCAACAACTACAGGACATGTTGGAGGAAATAAACCAACTACTTTTCATCATGCTGGGAGTGTTGATAATCTCAACAAGTCTACCAAGACACATCACAAGACCAAATTCCATTGCAAGATTTGTAAGGGTGACCACCTTATTAAGGATTTCCATAGTATTCCCAAGGTTGTAGAAGTGTGGTCTGAGGGTTCTCAACCCATGTCGTCAACCAATGCAGGTCATGCTGATGACAAACCATCAACTAGTGATTATCAGGTTGGAAGTAAGAAGGGTACAGTCAAATTTCCTTGCTTTTCATGTAAGGAAATGCACTGTGATTACCTCTTCCCTCGTATGGATGAGGCTTCATATATGTTTGAAAATATTGTTGATGTACAACAACAAATTCCATCTCCCAATCTGCCATTGGTTGATGAACTAGTCAATCTCATTCCATCATTGGTTAATCTGGTTGATCAGGTAGTTAATATGGTTCCATCATTAGTTGAGCTAGTCAATCAAGTGGTTGATTCGATTTCACCTTTGATCGATCCCACTATCCACTTGGAGAGTGAAGTTAAAGTGGTTGATCCAATACCACCCTTGGTTGATCCCACTCCTCCTTTGAAGACTGAGGATGTCCTTTGGGTATTTCTTGTTTCTATGGATTCTTATGGAAAAGGGAGCACTTCACCCATCCTAACTGAACCCCCTCCGAGTAATTAGGCCATTCTTTTAGATTGGGGTGCACTGTCATAATCTTTTCTCCCTTCCTATATACCTTTCCAAACCATTATTTATGTTTTTGGTAGGGAAATTCCTCAAACTATTGTCGATGAAGGTGCATTAGTTAGTATTTTATCCTCCATTTCTTGGAAAGCTTTAGGTTATCCTCCACTTGCACCGGTGACTCATAATATGTTGGCTTTTAACATAAGGGCTAGTCAACCTTCAGGGATCCTTCCTTAGTTTCTTGTTACTTTAGGAGGGAAAAATATCTATATTGATGTGATGGTAGTCCATGACCCCTTGGATTTTAATTTGCTCCTTGGGAGAGACTATGTTTATGTCATGAAGGCTCTCATGTCCATAGTATTTGGAATGATATGTTTCCCTCGCAATTGAAACATAGTGACTATAGACTAACTTTCATTCCTTGGCCCTCATATGATGATCAAACATCTAAATTCTATAATTGGTCCTTATATGAAAGTGACATCCTCCCCTATATAGGTCAATTATGTGGCAACCTATCCCATGCATTCAACTCTGAATGAGAAAGTATATCATCCTTCTTTTGATTTAGATTTGGTAATTGACATGGTGATCTATTCGATAGGGATATTAGAGCATGATCTCCCTACCCCTATCACGACCCTCAACATGCATTCCTTCCATAGTTCGGTTTTTTCATCTAGCAAAGATCACTTGGAAGATATGATTGAGGTTTTTCCTTTGACATGTATTCCTTCCAAGGAATTGTCCTCTTGGAAGTCATGATCAAGTAGAGGTCTATTGAGAATAGTTTATTTACTGATTTCAAGATCATTAAAAAATGAAACCAAGTTCAAAAAGAGTTCTCATTTCTATGTCAAGATCATTAAACAATGTAACAAAGGGCCTCAAGAATAGTTTTTCTAGCTTCAATCTTGTGTAAAAATGAAACCTACCTTGCGAGCATAGTTTTTTTCTTTGTGACAAGCTCAACAAAAAATGAAATAGAGGTCTGGGAATCGAACCCACATGTCTCGAGAAAAGTTATTTTCCTATGTCAAGCTCGTTAAAAAATGAAAAAATCACCTCTCTCTTTGAGTCGAGTCCTTTTCTAGATCTTGTAAATATTGAGTCGAGTCTTTCTCCATATATCATAAATGTTGAGTCGATTATTTCACTAGATCTCGTAATTTAACCTGCATTTCATATGCTTTTGTCAATTGACCCCTTTTTGTCCATATGGTACAGAAATTGGTGACAGCATAACTGTTGATGGATGAAACAAAGCTTGGGGGGGTAGGTATCCAACCTCTAGACATCATGTTGGATCAAAGCCACTAGCTTCCATCACACAGCTGGGGAAAAGTACCAAATATCCATGGGTTCTACTTGAAACCTTTGGAAATTATGTTGGAAAGTTACGAGCTTAGTATTTTTTCATTCTCGTGCTTGTTAAAACATGAGAATAGGTCACCGAGTATACTTT